>PVJX010009011.1:0-62832 GCA_004027295.1 Dolichotis patagonum | reverse complement strand
AATATGGACAACTATTTGGAAGAAAACAAGAGTCAATATGATAGAGAGTGAATATCTCCAATTGTCTAGCTTTGAAATTTATGTCTTACATTGCTTTCTTGTGATCTGCTTTGCTCTGTTTTGTTATGTTTAATTTTACCCTATTGATATAATTGCATGTATATTTGAGTGGGTAAGATGGATGACCATATTGTTGTTTTTGTCAGATCGTGGAGCAGAACTGTTAACAGTCTCACTGTTTGAATGTCTACTTTACATGTTTTAAGTTTGTAATTTGAACAACTATTTCAAAGAAGTCAGTATGTAATTAGTCAAGTAATAATTCCTTAGGTTTTATTGTTGTTGTACTTCTCCTTTTTTCCTTGGAATACTGTATTGTCGCTACCCTTTATTCTGTTTTGTTTTGTTTTTTTGTCTTTAAATTAAAAAAAAAGCAAAAAAAAAAAAAAGAAAAAGATAGATTTGATAGTTTCATTAAATAACCATGAGGGAGAAAAGAGATATCTGAAGAAAAACTTTAAAATTATAAAAATAAGTTTACATTTATAATCATTCAGTTATTAATGATTTTGAGATAGCTGGTATGTGTAGAATATTTGTTTGCGTAATTGTGTGTGTATGTGTTTTGGAAATTATACCCACAGCCATCCTAGGCAAAATCTTGTTTTTATATTTCTGAACAGAATCTCTTTAGGGAGATTTCAACATTTGGTTGGGTTTATTAAGTGCTGTTTATTCTGTAAGGATGTCACTGTCATAAGTAGAAATGTGAAGCAAAAGGAACTTGAATTCAAGTCAATCAGACCACAGGAAGTAGTTTGTCCTGTGTGTTTAATATAGGTTTAACAGGAGTGAATTCTGGAAAAATTCTGATCTTCATTGAAGTATGAGGGCTGGCAGTAGGGTATATAAGAAGCTAAAATTGTTACCTGCTAGCTCAAATTCTTAGCTACATGTAAGAGGAAAACATGAGCTGGTTTTTGAACCTGCTGACAACTCTCACATTGCCACCCTCTTCTTCAGAACCTTCCAGAAGAGAGAATCCTCATATGGGCTTCCAAGATGTTACAAATCAAATGGAGGTTCTTGCTCAACTGGTATAGAAATCACAAACTAGCAAGCTGTACCTTTTTCGGTGTTAGCAGCCCTCTGAAAGCCGGTGCCTATCAGCTTTTTTAGTGTTGATAGTGCTGTGCTTTGAATAGCCAGTGGCCTTTGTTAGCAGCTCTTACTATGCCAGTTCAGCATGTTCTGCTCAAAATGGAAATCACAAACAGGCCAGAATATACTATCTGGAGGAAGCTTTATTAGGACTTAAGCTACAACACAGGGGGAACAGTACATGGGCTGAACCTGCTCAGGGTATGCAGAGGTTGCTTATAAAGGAGAAAAGATGGAATTGTGTATGTACAGTGTCATACTTTCTATTTGTTTATGGGCAGGGGAGGGGTCCCTTGCTAACCTGAATAAATCAGGCTGCAGAGGAGCAGAGTCATCAGTAGAGGTTACAGGGCAGAATCATCTGGGATAAGTCTGTGCCTAAAGCTTTCTCCAGTCAAAGCAAATATTTTCTGGAGCATTGATGATGTGCCTGATGCAGTCAAACTGGCATCAAAGCATGGGGCAGCTGCTGGTTAAAAGGGAGCATCAAACCTAACTTAGCATCTTGTGACATAAGAATTAAAATATCATTTTACCCCTCTCGACTACATTTTGTTTAAAAACCACTACAAGGTTTCATGACTTTGTTTTTTACATCAATTTACTTTTTTCTAAGTGTGGACTAAGTAAGAAAACATGCATGTTGGAGGAAGACATAATTAAAATGTTTTTGTGCCTCATGAGATAGAAAATGTATCTTCAGTAGATACTATAAGAATAATTGTCAGAAAAATATACATATCTATGTCCAGGTTGATTTGGTACTTGTATTGAGATGCCACATTTTTATAATTATATGTCAGTTTCCCTGTAGACAATTCAAGGTATGAATCAAAATCTGTAGGATTTGACTGTAAAACTTTTAAGGATTTATCCTCAGGCAAACTTTCAGATGTTACTGAAATTAACTTCGAGAATTTGAGGGCATTTTGATAACTTCTTTTAATGCAGTGATTTTATAGTTTTGCTGTAACTTTGCCCATATTCCAGAAGTTTTCTGATCATCATGGACTTTTTACTTCTTGCTCTTGGTTTTTCAGCATTGTACCAAGAATGACTAAGTATGAATTTTAAAAAATGTAAAGGATAATGTGTGTTTTCTTCAATGTCTCCTTCTGTAGTTCTTTTTTCCCTGATAAAACTGAATTCCTGCTTCGCCTGTATTCTCTACCACAACAAGGCCATGATTGGGACATAATAGCCTCAGGTCTTTCCACAGACCAATTCAAGGCATGACAAAGCAACTTCCACAGTAAAAAGAGGGGAAATATACTGAGGAGGCACCTTTCTGATTCATTAGCCAGCAATGATAAATAGCCTGTGGGTGGAGTGACTGGGGCAGGTTAAACCCAGGCCAAATGATAAGCTACTTCTTCCTCATGTGGTTTTAGCAAGACTTATCTCCTAATCTAAATATAGACAGCAGAGAAATAAACACTTGTATATAAAGATTCCTCTGTCAATGTAAGTTCCAATTTTCTTTGAAAGTCTGGAATGACTAAAAGGATCTGTGTGGAAGTCTGTTTTTAAAAAACTTTTAAAATCCAAAATAATAACTCTCCTATCACATTTATACTGCTTTTTTCCTCCTGCCTAAAGATTTCCCAGTTTCCTTTCAGAAATTAGACTGTATGTTTAGGAAAATGGTTTGGTCATGCTGTTTTCATTACAGCAATTTTTTTTAACACTCCAAATTTCTACTCCGTCCTACGTGCTTTCTGTCAGGTCTCTTCATCCATCATGAATGAATCTCTTGTATAACTTTGCAGAGTACAACCTTTCATGCACATATTCTCCCTCTTCCACAAACCAGGAGGTCTGGAGCGCTGCCATTACTTTAGGAGCTTCTGCTTAGGCCTATATTTGAAATGCCAACTTTCTGGTGATATTACAGATTTGTAGTTAGTGCTTAATACTGGCTTACTTGTATTTCTGGAAGGTCACTGAATGCTAACCCCTAGATACAGCCCATGGTATCTGAGGTAATAACATTTATGTGTAATGAGATGACTTCAAAAAGAAAGAATATTCTCTTAAGATTATTCAAATTAAATAGAGCAATTTAAGGCTAGCTCTTTATAGATCTGATTTTAAAATTCATTGTTATATATATATAATAAGAAACAAATTATTTAATGTGGTGATAGAAATGGGTAATGACAATATTAAAGCAATAGTTGGCTACTCATTCCAAGAAGAAACTTTCCTCTTTGAGTGATTTTTAGGGCTTGAAAGGCTTTATTTGAAAATAAACCATATTTAATGTGTATTTTCTCTAACTCTAGCATCAAATGTTTCAAAACCTGTAGGTAGATAATGAGGAGTAAAAAGCCACATACTTTTATTATTTAGAGAATTACTAGTAACATCAGATAGCATTTGAAAATCACTTATTGAATTATAAAATAACCTGTTATTTAGGCGAACCTGGGTTAAATGGTAAATTCAGTGTCTATTGTTATGGAAAAAGGCAAATTTCACTGTAAGTGTTTAAAATGTTTTAACTTAAGATTATTTTTGGTTTTGTGTTTTGTTTCTAATTTGTGTATGTAAAAGTAAAGAGAGCAAGGTGGGTCTGCACACATGTTTGGTAGTATAAGTATATGAAACTTGTTCTCTCCATCTTAGAGTTGCACTATGTGGCTGGGTTCAGTACCAAACTGGCAAGCAGTAATAGTCTTAAAGTATTCATCCATACTGTAGGAGGCTAATGAAGTGTAATGTTGAACCATGACTTCAAATTACTTTTGAAACAAAAAAAGAAAAAAAAAATGTGATTCCCAGAATTTTATAGAATACTATTTTTTAAAAAACATTTTTATTTGAAAGAGAATAAAATCAAGCAAAATAAAACAGAATAAAGCCAATCAAAAGACGACAGTGTAAATGATACAGAACTTCAAAACAAGATAATAAGAAATCAGTGCTGGTTACCATAACGCCTCTTGTTGTCTTCAAAATAGTTGCCCATACCTTCAGGCATAGTAAAAATCAAACAAAACAGAACACAGTAAGACCAATAAAAACAAAACAATGAATGCATTAAGGACTTCAAGACAAAATAATAGAATTCCAAAATGGCTACCATAATATATCTTGTTATCTTTGAAATAGTGGCCCATGTCATTGGATATAATAAAATCAAACAAGACAGAACAGAACAAAACTCAACCCAAGAAAATAATGAAAATGATACAGGACTTCAAAACAATATAATAGGGAATTAATAATGTCTACTACCTTCAGAAGGAGATCCCCCATAGATGCTACATTATGTTTCATTATCCTCTGAATAGATGATCAAACTACTTACTTTAGGCTTGCAAAGTCAGTGAAACACTAAACACTACAAGCAATAAGATTATCTATTAATTATTCCACTATAATTTTTATTATTCTACTATAATTTTTAACATGGCATTTTTACTACAGCTAAATTAGTACATGGCTCCAAAGGCTCAACTATATTGTTTCAAATATATAATTCTTTCACATTCCTTTTTTTTTTTTGTGGTACTGGGGATTGAACTCATGACCTCGCACTTACTAGGCAGGCGCTTATGCTGCTGAGCTAAATCCCCAGCCCTACTATTCCTTCTAAATATTTCATGAAACTAGTCCAATCTGGTGATCTCCTAAGTATTTAAGATATTTAAGATACATTGCAAAATGGTGTATTATGGATAATTTAATATTGTGGCTGAGCACTAACAATTTTTTATAGGAATCACTGTTTTTCAAAAATATTAAAAGAAGGGGCTGGGGATTTAGTTCAGCGGCATAAGCACTTGCCTGGCAAATGCAAGGTTGTGAGTTTGATCTCCCGTACAGAAAAAAAAAAAATTGCAAAAAAAAATATTAAAGGAAAATGTACTTAAGTCACATTAAAAACAATATAGAAGATAAATTTTTTCACTCAGAATAATCATCTGCAATTCTAACAACTGAAGATACCATAAGATTTAGGCTTAAAACTAAATCCAAACTGAGCTATGCATACTCTCTAATTGTTTTTTGAGCAGGTTCTCAATTTGTTTACTTGCACATGTTTTATATTGGTGTCAATAATTTATGTTAAGTGTACCTCCTACCGCATATTTTAGATGAACTAGTCATGTAAAAATGATGGGAACAGTTACATAGACCTCTTCCTAACTCTGTGTGTAAGACTGAGGTAGGACAAAAGAAATAAGGAGGCAAGAGAATCATAACTAACAATTGTACTTCATGAAAGGTCTGCGACTTGGGGCTGGGGATTTAGCTCAGCGGCATAAGTGCCTGCCTTGCAAGCAGGCAGTCGTGAGTTCGATCCCTGGTACCGATAAAAAAAACTAAAAAACAAAAACAAAACAAAAAAAGAAAGGTCTGTGACTTCCAGGCCACAGCTGAAGTTACCTAAGCTATAAACTGACTCTGTTAATACAGTAAGGCGTAGAAGCCTGGCAGTTAGTGTATGTGTGGAGGCTGCAAGCCAGCAGGGGCCTCCCAAAAGGAGTTAGAGGAGGCCAGGAGAAAACCAGGTCAAAGAAGGAATCAGAAAGATTCAGGGAACAATCCATTGATGACCAAGGCTCAACAAAGGCCTCGTTAAATTGTCAGAATTTTCTTCCCAGGAGCAAGCGATCCATATCCTTCTAAAGAATGTCTTTGTTGTGGTAACATTGATAATTTTAGCAATGCAGTCATTTATTGAGTATAAAAGCATTAGGCTGGAAGTCCCTTTTGGGCAATCCTTTTTGGGCCCCCTCCCAGATTTATCTAGCTGGAGGTTATTTTATTTTATTTTTTGTTTTATAATGAAGGCTGTTTTCTGCCTTTGCTCTGTCATAAATACTTTTGCTCTCTCTTTGCCTAATAAATCCTACTCATCATTGATGTATCCTGAAAGTTTGTTTTTCTGTGATGAGAGTTAGCAAACCTACAAACTTATTTTAAAAGGGTGGGTTAAATTCTTTATTTCAACATTGGGGACTATGAACCCCACCCAGTGACAAGACTGTATCTTGCCAATGGCTCCAAACGGTCCCTGTCACACAAGCTGTTCTTACACTGAGGCTTTTAACATTTTTCTCACTGAGACAGGCTTTTGTGATGGTGTGGATCAAGAAAGTATGGGAGAAGTGACAGGATGTGACTTCTGAAACTAGGTCATCCAAAGGAATAACACTTTTTACCTTGTTCTCTCACTTGTTCTGGAAGCCTTCAGCCTCCATGTAAATAGTTTGGCCTGTGGCTGCCGTGCCATGAGGTACACAATCCAGTGCATAAAGACAGATTACATATGGAGAAAGCCTGTGACAAGGGAGTGGCTATGGTGGGACAGCCCCAAGGTACTAGTCAGGTACTCCCTTTGTTTTTGAAATGGGGTCTTGCTACATTGCCCAGGTCTTAAATTCCTTGACTCAAGTGATCCTCCTACCTTGGTCATCCAAGGTGCTGGTTTTACTGGTGCTCACCAGCCATTTTTTTCATTACAATCATATGAAAAACCCTCAGCCTTAATTAAGCAGTCAAGGCCTTCTCAAATTTAGAATGCACAGAAAGCATGAGACAGAATGCAATGATTGTCATTATTTTTTGTTTTGTTTTTTAAAAAAGTTTTATTTTAAAGAGGAAAATAAAACAAAATTTCAAAGCAAGATAATAGGACAGTAACAATGATTTATACATTGCGTATATCTTTAAATTTCTCAGAGTACAAGATACAGGCATTTAATCATCCATATAATATCAGCACAAACCTTTCTTTTCAATGAACTAAGAGAAATTAGAAGTATAACTGTCTTAACTATCATGTAGGAAATACATTATGTACCAATGAATATGTATTTGGAATATTGTATAGATTTTTCAAAATTTTTGGAGGATATAATTTCCTTGCTTCTTTCAGAATCTGAGTAGCCCTACTATTCCTTTACCTAGGGTAGAGGTTGGAGTTGTACAGGTGCAAAGGACAACGCAAATGGTAAGCTTTCACTTCCAATGTGTAGTTGACCCTCGACCTAGATGGATACATTATTCTTTTAGTCACTTTCTTGTCAGAAAGACAAAACAAGACACCTACAACTTACAGGAGGAGATGTGCATTTCAGCTCACAGTTTTTAGAGGTTTCAGTTCATAGCTGGCTTGTTTCAAGGCAGGAGGGGCATGATGGAAAGGTCTGATGGAGGAAAGCTACTCATAGCATGGTGACCAGGAAGCAGAGAACGAAAAGAAGTCTAGAGGGAAAATATACTCTTCTAGGTCATATGGCCAACGACATCTCCAACCAGGCCACACCTCCTAACATCAAGTCAGCTTATAATATCTCCATGCTCCAGTCACCTTCTAAAAGCCCAATTTCTGAATACATAAGACTTTGGAGGGCACTTTAGGTCTAACCTCAACAATTATACATTGTAGAAGCTACACTCTGGTGCTATCTGGGAAACAAACATACACACAAACAAAAAGTTATTATGAGTTTAACTGTATTTTCAAGTACCTTTATCCCCAAATTTTAAAATATGAGAATTAAAACCAAAGAAATGTAAAAAAAATTTTTTAATTTATTATGAAAGAAAAACAGAAGAATCTAGTACTAAATTTTTTTTTTTTGTGGTACCAGGTATTGAATTTATAACCTCACGCCTGCCAGGCAGGCACTTAAGCCACTGAGCTAATCCCCAACTCAAGCATTAAATTCTTCACCCTACAAGTTTAGTTCTTAACCTTATCAAGTCAGTTAATTCTACCTTCTAATACCAAAATCTTTAACTTCTGAAATTGTAAGTAAGCTTTGCACTCAGTACACTTCAGTTTCTTGTAGTGATGGTAATGTTTATTTTTCAAAAGTTTTAAGTATATACAGCCATGCACCTGATTTATATAGCTTGTATTTGACAAATACCCATATAGTGCTTATAAGAATAGGTCATTTTAAACAGAGCAGTAGATAATTTGATAAAGGCACACCAGTTTTAGGGTGGAAAAGTGGAATAGGAATTTATTATGTCTAATTCTAGAGTCCATATTCTGAATTATGCATGTTTGACAAGTACAATAGCTATTACTTGTTGAAGTATGCTCTTTTCCTTTTAGGATTGATGAAATATTTCTAAAAATATCCCCAGTGGGGACAAGTCTGTTATAAATATGTAGGTGAAGCATTATTGATGGTATTTTATAGTTGTACCTAAAAAATACTTCTATCATTTAATTCTTAAGTACTTAAATCAAAGTATCCCAAATATTATAAAAATACAATTAAAAGCATTATAAATGTTTGAACACTAATCTTCATGTTACTGATGTTTGCAGTTCAAATTTTGCAGTGATCTTCTTTTCTTATATAGTGGCTGTTTCTTCCCATAGGCCTATGTCTGCATACCAGCACCTAGTTTGAGGTTCATTATATTGTACATATTTGATAAACACTTTGAATAAGATAGAGTGTAAATAACTGTGGGAGGAATGGGGAATGAGCTCATAAGATGAATTAGATCTTTTTTTTTTTACTTCAAGAATTTTGTTTTTTCCAGGTAGAAAAGCTGTTACAAAGTTAGAAATTAATTCCTTGACTGTTCAGAGAAACAGGCACAGCACTCCAGATAGCCGAATATACAAAACCCAGTGTGAACACTGGGTTGATTTTTCAAGAGACCTTGTACTCCCACTTCATAGCTAGGAAACTTCTCTTACAGGACAGGGTGAACCAAATCAAGCTTGGGATCAATCCTTTCCTTTGCTCAGAATAATAGGAATTAGATCTAGAAGAAAAAGAGTAACATCTGTTATGTGCTTCCTATGGGTCAAACACTATACTAAGTGATTTACATATTTTGAATCATATATTAAGATATAGTTAAACTTGTTTATTATCTCAATAGGATATAATTTCCAGATGCCAAAGGGTTTGTATTATTTGGTACTGTACCATTCTTCTAGAGCCTACATCAGGGCTTGTCAGATAGTATGTGACCAATAAATATTTGTTGGATAAGTACACAGATATTGCTTGATTTAATCCCCATAATTTAAAAAGGTACATACTTTCATTATCCCCATTTTTCAGTTGGAGAAACTGATGCCCAAAGAGAATAAGATTCCCAAAGTCACAGAGCTAGAAAGATGCATACTTAGTTTGCTTCCAGACTTCATATTTGTTATGGGTTAAATTGTGTCTCCCAAAAGATGTTGAAGTTCTAATCCCTGTTACTAGCAGATGGGAAACTAATACTCTTAAAACATTGTGTTATGTTTACTAAATAAGAATTTCAAAAGAGGAATTAGAAAAAAATTTCAAGTAATGATAATAACACTGGGAGTTTGAGTAAAATCTCTGAAGCAGTTTGACTATGTTGAAGCACAATTCTTATTTGGATACCTATATCCCAGAAGTTTGCAGTCTTACTAATTGAGAGTTATTCTATATGACATATTACCAACTGGGACTTTCTGAAGTTTTAATAATTTGAAGAATGAAACAAAGTTGACTGAGAAGGAACAGCATCAAGAGTTTTGTAACGAAAATAAATATTCTGTGTAGCACTTATTGTTAATAATTTATAACTAGTTAATAATTTATTTATTATAAAGAGCTATGTAATTAAAAGACTAATATGTGCAGGTACAAATTCCCTATGATGAATGTGATCATTATATATATCTAAATTGTACCAATAAACTTAAAAAAAGACTAATAAGGTTGCATAACTTGAGTCACTCTAGAAGTACTGTAACAACTCCTATGTGAATTGCAAAATACAGACCTATATATTTATTCTTCTCTAATTCTTTAAAATATTTGATTAGCCAGACACAATGGAGCACACTTAAAGTCCTAGCTACTTGGGAGGTTGAGGTGGGAGGATCCCTTGATTCCAATTCAAAACCAGTATGAGCAATATAGCAAGATCCTGTGTCAAACAAACATTTAATTAAAAACCCAAATGCATTTGGGATTGGATTTGTGCCCTGTGATTCCATAGCCATTGGCCACATGTTGTTACTAAATGCTTGAAACATAGGTAGTGACAATGAAATACTCAATTTTTGATTTGATTTTAATTTAAATTAAAAAAACTGAAAGGTTTGCAGTACTTTGGATATATGAAGCTACTATTGCAACTGTAAATTTTATAGAAAGCTTATTGAATGCTTAACTAGTTTTTTCTTAGGCAGGAAAATCTGATTTTGACTTGATTGTATTCTCTCCTGCAGAAAATTAGAGGTTCTAATCCTTTATTTTGTGACCCCAACTCCTTATTTTCCCCCAATGCTAAGGATTGAACTGGAGGCCTCAGGAATGCTTAACGAACTACCACAGAACTACACCCCCAATCCCTGTAGCTGCTTTTAACATTACCAGTTGTGAGCAGTGACTGCACTACCAAAATGTCTTGCAAGGCAAATATAATCAAGAGCGTTTTTCCTATGTCCTTGTTTTCTATGTTTTTGACAGTAAAACCTAGTTTTACAGAAGATTAGAAAGACCTGAAGATTTGGAGTTCCAGCTAATATTCATGTGGAAACACAGATTCTCATCACAATTTCTTGGAAGTGCATATGAATATACAAAATGGCTCTTTCAGCCATTTTATCACTTTTAATCACTCCCAATGACTCGAGTTTTTTTTTTTAATAACAAGTAAACTTAAAGATAAAAATATGAGCTTTACCTGCATTGGCAGGTTTTTGTATTCTCTTTTTAGTGTTATCTTGGGAGAAGATATCACGTACTTTTTGGGGTTACTCTTTATAGTTATATTAACTTTCCTACCTATACTTAAATCCCAGAAACAGAAATAGGCAGGTAATGTATCTAAATTAATAGATAAAAGAACTTCATTATAATAGGGTTCTGGCATACAGATATTTTTGTTT
Source organism: Dolichotis patagonum (assembly GCA_004027295.1). NCBI lineage: Eukaryota > Metazoa > Chordata > Mammalia > Rodentia > Caviidae > Dolichotis > Dolichotis patagonum. Next base: position 51,806 of record PVJX010009011.1, on the reverse strand, counting down.
CTCCTTAAGCATCTTGAGTTTGGCTTCCAGGCCTGCTGTTTTGTCTCCGATAAAGCACTCTAATTGTAATGTGCCACAGTTAATTCATGAGAGTGAGTTTTGTAAAGTATACCTTCTCAGATATTGTAGGGCTAATTATTTATGGATTATAGAATTCACAATGCAAGGTGTCACTTAACACAGTTTTAAAGGAACTTTGTGATGCTGGTGGAATGTTTACTATAAAATCAGGTAACTATATAATTCAGACTAGGCCGCAGAACCTTCTGAGCATAAAGAAGGCCACATGACCATTGCAACAAATATTTCTGATGAGATAAAGTGGCATAATTAGAAGATCGTCATTGGGAGTGCTTCTGGTTTACAGAGCTATACAATCAATAATTAGTCCCAAAGAATGTCTTTTGTAGTATCATTATGTAGAGGTGAATAGGATAGAGGCTAGCCATCCTATTTCACTGTAAAAGAAGTTATGGCACAGAAAGCTTGTGGCTGCTGCTGCTGCTGCTGTGTGTGTGTATGTGTGTGTGTGTGTGTGTGTGTATTTGCACATGTGCGTGTCTGTGCACTCTTTTTGGCTTAGATCTGACTGTTCCAGCCCTTGAACCTGCAAGTATGAATGTCAATAATACAATAACAGGATTTTAGCACTTAATGTTCATTTAGTCTGATCCTCTTGTTTCAACAAAGGACCTAGAAGATTGAGTTGAAGCCCTAGAAGATTGAGTTACCCATTGTCACTCAGAAAGCAGTGGTTCTAGAACATCCTGGTTTCTAGAATGTGCAGAAGTTTATACAGAAGATAAACAGAATTGGTCATTAGATCTTTGTGCTCTAATACTTTTCCTCTTAATCGTAATCAAATAAAACTCCCATTAGATAATCTACAGGGTCCGAACAGGTGTCATTTCTGTGCTCTCTCTCTCTCCGCCCTATTTCCCAGTTCCACTGAGATCTAGGCTTTCCAGGTCAAGGATGATTCCCTCCCACCTCACGCCTGGGCATGGCTTGCGCGCAGGCCAGGCAGGTTCTCTGAGGTCAGGGGATACAGTTTCCAAGAGACTATCAGGGAGAGGTATTTGAATTTTAATCAGTTAGTCCAAGTGTCACGTCCATAACCCTGGTCCCCTTCAGGGTCCAAGCAGCCTTCCCTCTGGACCCTCCCTTCCCCAGTTTCCCACCTTCCACAGGCCCCCAGGAGGCCGACCTGACTCCCACTTGGGATCCCTGATGCAGGGACGGCACTCCGTGGAAAGCATGTCGGATGTCCCACAGAGACACAGGCCACGCCGGTGATGTCCCACCCGGACACAGGCTATCCTGTGAGGTCCCACACGGTTACAGGCCAGGTGGGCTACCGTAACCGGCGGAGAGCCGCCGCCGTGACGCGGCGAGGGGGCGCAGCCCGCCGCCCGCCCCACCCCCTCGGCCCGCGGCGGCGCCCGGCTCTTCCTCCTCCTTCTCCTCCTCCTCACACGCTCATCAGCCGATCGCCCGCCGTGACTCAGCTCTTCGTGCAGGCTGCGCGTCGGGGACACGGCTGGGCGCGGGCTCCTCCCGCCGCGTCCGCCCACCCCCTCTCGCCACCCTCGCCCGCCCCCAGCCGCCGGCTCTTTCCCCGCGCCGCCGCCGCCGCCGCCGCCGCCGCCGCCCTCGGCGCAGTAGCCTGGACAGCCTCGGCAGCCACGCGACCCCGCCGCCGCCCCCCGCGCCGCCGCCATGGAGCCGCGAGCCCAGCGCCGCCGCCACACCGACCAACGCGGCTATCTGCTGACGCGGGACCCGCACCTCAACAAAGTACACGGCGGGCATCGGCGGGCGGGCGGGCGGCGCGGCCTGGGTGGGCGGCACAGAGGGGGCGCTGGGGTGTGCGCGCGCGCGTGCGGGCGCGGGCCGGGCGGCGCTAGAGCCCGGGCACCTTAGCATCCCACTGGGGGAGTGGAGGGAAGAATGGAATTGTTGAGAACGCTTTTGAGCCACTGTTCCCCCCAGAACAGGATCCCCAACAAGAAAGGGAGTCCCACGGTGCCCGAATTGGGTGTGTTTGTGGTTTGTGACTGCGGTAGGTAGGCGGCCGGGTCAGCCTCCAGGTGCCACCCATTTGCTGGTTCCACTGGATGGGGCCGTAATTGGAGACTGCTGTGGACCGCCGTGGCTCTGCTGGTCTGGCCTGGACTGAAATGGGTTCTGAGTGCCTTGGATCGCATTAGCCAACTGGGATTCCAAGGCCTCTTGGTTTCTAAGAGTGACACAGTGAAGAGTCTGGGAATGCGCGGTGGGTGGCTTCTGCCTTGGACACTTTGCATGACAGAGCTTGCTACAAAAGCCCTTCCTAGACATGGTACTGTGGGTGAAGCTTTTTTTTTTTTTTCCTTTAAAAAATTTCTTTCTTTTAAAAAGTTTGGTCTTTTTCCGTTTGAAGGACCTGTCCTGCTTTTATTGAAAGGAAATTCAGTATATGCACTGTTTAGATATTTTCTTTTGAAATTTTGGTAACTTTTCCTTTTTCTTTGCTACTAATATAAATACCTCAGACTTCCCTCAAATGAAAATACCTCACTCAGAATTGATCATTTTGCTTCTGTAAATACTAAGTAGACATACTGTTTGTTATCTTACAGCCAGTTATCTCTGGGTTGTTCCTTTTGTGTTTGTATATAGGTACTTTATACCTATACCTGACTGCGCTAGGTGGGTGGTAGGTAACCTGTTTGATTTTTCTATTTGTTCAGTGTGTTGAAAATGCCATGAAGTAGTACAGAGGTTTGTTGGGTTATTTTGATTGTTTCTGTAGAACATCCTTTTTTACACCCCCCCCCCCCCGCGCTCCCATGACTTGATAGCTGGAAGATTTGCGATGTAAGAATTGTAGTTACTATGAGTTCTTTCTGTGCTAACAGGCAAGTTTTACAAATCTATGATTGTTTAATATTTGTGGTTTAAAAGTAAAAATTTAAATAGTTCCTACTTACTGTTTCCATTCAGAATCAACTTGCCAGTTTGATTTTTTTATTCTTCAGCAGATTGGGGCCTATTTTCGGTAGAACAAAGGTAAAATTTGATGTGACAAAGCGTTTTATGCCTTTCATGTGTTACTTGCCTGCTGCAGTTAATGACCAAATTACAGGTTGTCATTTAATAAGAACACATAAATAGTATAACCTGTTTGATTTTCTGCAAGATTGTCTGCAAAGAGGAGATGGTATAGGGAATCGTGACTCAGAGTAATTATGCCTTTATTATCTTTGTGCCAATAATTTATGATATTAAAATCTTTTTGATTACTGTTTACCTGTGATAATACCTACTTCTCATAGTCATAAAGATCTTCCATCCAAAGTGGATAGTTGCACATTTGTAATTTATAAATGAACTTCGTGTGATATCAAATTGGATTCAAAATCCAACTCACCAACTTTGGGACAATCAGTATAATAGTTTTATTCATTTCTAAGACATTAGTGTGGTGCCTTGTGGAAATAATATTATCTTTATATGTACCACTGAGACCATAACAATTGGATCTTACTGAACTGTCATACATGAAAGACCTACAGGCCTTTACTAGTAGTCCAGGAATATATTTTTGACTTGTGATACTTGGCTCGGAGGAGAGTAGCCCTTGCAGTGTCTTCACTTTCTCCTAACAGCCCAGCCTGTCACCTGGTGACCTAAAGGCTACTTTACCCACACTTGACCTTTGGGTAACTGCAGCAATAGTTTTGCAGGTTTTTTTCCCCACTATTATGATCTGACCTACAAATAAGTATGAAAACAATGTCTTCATAAATTTGCATTTTTTCCATAATATCCATTACCCAACTATTTATGGTATGTTATTATTTCCTATCATGTTGAATATAAAAGCATGACCTGTAGCGAAGTCTTGTACAAAAGGTATCATTTTCTTCAGTATTTTAGGCAGTTTGATTCAGTTACCATTAGTGATGGTGTTTTATTGAAGCTAGTTTTGATCAGCATTATTAACTTTTCTTTTTTTTTGAGACAGTCTTGCTATGTAGTTCAGGTTGACCTCAAACTCACAGCAGTCCTACTGCCTGAGTTTCAGTTGGGAGCCTCAACAGTTGGCTAGCATTGTTAACTTTTCTTTGTCTTTTTGAGACTGGGTCTCCCCTTGCAGTTCACGCTGACCTTGAGTTCACTTTGTAGCTGAGGCTAGTCACGAACTTGGAATAATCTTCCTGCTTCAGCCTCCTGAGTGCTAGAATTACAGGCATGTGCCACGGCGCCCAGCGCTTAACTTTTAAATCTTTAAAAAAAAAAAAAAAAAAAGAGCTTTTGGAGATTGTAACTATTTGCTTTTCGGAATGTCAAGGTTTTGTTGGTGGAGTTGTAAGGGAAAAAAAAGGAAACAGATTTCATGACAATGAAGGAGAAGTATTGTAAACCTATTTTTCATCAATGTAAACAATACCAGAGTGAATAATTCAGATATTTTTCACCTGCCACATCTCTGGAATTGCCTTAGCCATGTGAGAAATCAATTCATTATTTAGCATGGAATTCCAGTGATGTGAAAGCCATTGTAATGGAGATGTTCAGCTCTATTATTGTAGGATAGTTTCTTTAGAAATGGCTTGCCAGTCAAAAAGTATTCCAGTCCTTCTTGCCTGGAACAAAGAATTGGATAAAAGTAGCCAAAAACAGTGCCAAAAGTTTATTTGAAAAGTGTGGAGTAAGTGGGCATGGAAGAAACCAGCTCTACAAAGTGAATGTGGGCTGAACAAATTAAAAAATAAAGGGCAAAAGCAAAAATAAAAATAACTGTGCTTCTGAGAAGCACGGAACAGGCTACCCTGGAAACTCACGCAGACTAGCAGCTTTGTGATTGATCTTCTTTTATACCTTCCACGTCTTGTGGGAACTCACGAGAAATTCCAGATATGGGGTCTTTGACTTGCCATGGAATCTTGTAGCAGTGGATAGGCTCATTTTCCATAGCCAGCTTTGCCACCTGTATCAGTATCTAACAGTGTCTTCATACTATTGGTTTATCAGTGACTTCATACCTTGGTGTAGCTGAAACGCAGTGATAGTATTGGCTCTCACAAAAACAAAGTGTAATGTGTGCTGTAATACAAAGCTGGGTTTAAGAACTCTTGACAGGTGATATGAATTACAAGAAATACTGAAGAGGAACAGATCTGAGATTTTTCATTTTGGTGCCCTAATTTTCTGCTAAACACCCCCTGACTGGTGTGAAGTACGATGTAAGAGAATGAACATCTAAAACTTTGTATCTAGAAGAAAGGTGCACAAGTCCAAAATTTTCCAGTTATCAGTTGTGACAATTTTGTTGTACTGCTTCACTAGGCTGAATCAATTTGTTAGTATGTAGTAGTTCTGTAAAAATACTTGTTAAAACAGTTGTAGAGCCAGGCATGGTAGAACGTACTTGTAATTCTAGCTCTGGGAGTTTGAGACAGGAGGAGCCCAAGTTTGTGTCCAGCCTAGGCAATTTAGGGATCTGATGAGTCCCTGTTTCAAAATAGAAAAAATAAAGCAAAGATCCTTGGTTTCAGAAAAACCACATATACACATACACACACATACACACACACACTCACACATTTCATAGTACTGTTAGAAGTGAAAATTTCTGAATATTTAGTTTTAAAAACAGGATATACTTTTAAAAAAAAGATTATTGTCTTAGGTGTAGGAAATTTTTAACATAAATATTTTTTCCTGAAACCTTGGAGATAACAGTATATATGTCTATCAGCAATCGACTAAACTGATTTCAGATACTGGAGGCTAAACTGCCCAGGCAGGACTTACCCTTGAGATCCTCTTGCCCCAGTATCCCTGAATTCTGGGATTAGGTGTGAATCGTTGCATCCAGCTGACAGTATGTCTTTAGGGTTTTGGTTTTTTTGTCTTTTTGAGACAGGGTCTCACTATGTAGTTTAGGCTGGCCTTGGGCTCACTTAGTAGCCCAGGCTGGTCTTGAACTTGCAATAATCCTACTTCAGCCTCCTAAGTGCTGGGATTACAGGAGTGCGCCACCATGCCCAGCTCTATCTTTAGGCTTTTGTAGTTTAATCTCGTAGTTTGGAAACAATATATTGAAGAATGTTCTCTAAGAACACGGAACTGTACTATGAGAGGTTGCATAGTAATACATAAATATTAGACCCAAAATCACTAGAGCTATTTTTTCAATAAGCAATGGTTGAGTAAGAACATTAGCAAAAATTCTTGTGTGTTCATATCAATAATTATAAATAAATATGAATATCTTTGCAGATGTAGAAACTGAAGGAGTCCTAATACTCCTGTACAGTATTAGGACCAGGCCCCATAAGTTTAGAATATATTAAAATGTATTTAGAGGCTTCTAAAGTATTTTCATACTTTTTGATTGTGACATAGTACATACATATATCTGCATATATAGAAATATTCATGTGAGCTGAATTACACTGCTTCAAAATTCACATGTTGAAGTTTGAACTCCTAGTACTTCAAATTGTAACCTTTTTGGAGATTAGGTTTTTAAGTAGGTTATTAAGTTAAAACAAGGTCTTCAGGGTGTTTCCTAATCTAAAGTGACTGAGGTCATGTGCACAGAGGAGAGACCATGTGAAGACAGGGAGAGGATGACTGTGTTTAGGTCAGGAGCCCTCTATAGATAAGCAAGAAAGAAGCTGCAGCATAAAACCATCCCTGTCAGTACATGTATCTTGGACTTCCAGACTCCAAAACTCTGAGAAACAAATTTCTTTTGCTTAAGCCCCCCTGTTTGTGATACTTCATGATGGCAGCCTTGATAAACTAGTATATTTATGTAATTAAACAAAACTTCATAATTAGTACTTTACTATGGTTGGTACATTCTAGTACTTTCAGTTTGATTTAAAAAAATTTTTGGCCAATATTCACTAATAAATTATAATTCATATTTTAAAAAGCTTTCTCCTCCATGACTTCTTCAGGTGATGCTTTTAGATTTGTGGGAAAATTATTATAGAGTAATCTTCTTTTCTGTGTCCTTAGTGTTGTATATGGGACTATATTTTGCCTTGGCAGTAATGACCCAACCTGCTTTGTTTTTCCATCTCCACATCAAAATGGAGGTATTATTTAAAGAATTTTGAAATTATGAGAATGTTGTTGTTACTGATGTTGGCGGGTCTGGTTAGTCAACAAAAAAATGAATTCCATGCTTTTGTGCTTAATGAAACTGAAACTTGGTTACTGAGCATTCTTTTTTGACCTTTCAGTTTTTTACAGATTTAAAATCTTGTTTGTATTCTACTCTTACAGATGATAGTGATAATATGATGAAAGTATTCTTGAAAGCCGGGGATTTAGCTCAGTGGCTTAAACGCCTGCCTGGCAAGCGAAAGGTCGTGAGTTCGATCCCCGGTACCCCCCCCCAAAATATATATATATATATATATATATATATATATATATATTCTTGAACATATTTTTTGTTTTTTTTTTGGGTACCGGGGATCGAACTCATGACCTCGTGCTTGCCAGGCAGGCGCTTAAGCCACTGAGCTAAATCCCTGGCCCTGAACATATTGATCATATCGTTCTGAAGGAAAATAATTCACCTATTAGTAAAAACATTATCAGTTTCACAAAGCACAAATGGTGCTATGCAGAATAAACATATCCAAACAGAATGTTTTAGAAACACTAAAAGTAAAGATATGGCAAAGAGGAAACAACAAGAAATCTGGAATATGATCCTGACATTAGATAATGCATAGTAAATATAAAAAAATTAAATGAGTCAAGTAACTTGTTGAAATGCTGGCATGTACAATCCTGAATGAAGTTATAAAGACTATGAATTATAGCAGACACTTTATTATAAAAAAAACTCAATAGTAGATTTTAAGTGTTTCTGCCACACACAGAAAAGTATAGTGTTGCATCTAGGGGAAAAGCACTGTTGCTCTGTTTTCCATGCAGCCCACCAGGATCAGAAGTCAGCCTCAAAAAATTAGAGGGACAGAATTTAAAGAAAGGAAGATACTTTATTGTAAAGAGGAGGAGGACGAGGAGAAAGGAGAAGATAGCTACTCTGATAAAAATGAACCCTTACCATTAAGGGGCTCCAGAAAGATGGAGTGCCTGTGGGTCTTATCTTTCTCAGCTGCTTTTATGGAGGAGGGGATGACTGTTTACACTGTACCCAGATCTTGCCGTAACTGGCTTGGCATCTCTGGGTATCTTTGTCTAATGTCATGTCTCCTGGTGGTCTATGTATATCTTCTTTTGTCTGTCTATTTGTTCTTGACCTACATTTTAAACCCTTATCTTTGGGGTGGGTGGCTAGTTGGCAAGGGGGTATCTTATTTGTGGTTACCTTACAGTTGGGAAAGGGGCCTGTGAATATCTATTGTACTGTATAATAACCCTAGAGTGAATAATATGGTTACTGTAGAGTGAATACGTACACACACATACACACATTCACGCGTATATGTTAGTTATAGATGTGGGTACGTACTCTCTAAGCCCACCCTTCTTTTTTTTTCCTTTTTATATTTCACTGGAGGTGGGGGTAGCTTATTGGTTGTGTACTTGGCTTTTCTCTGTGGTCTGCCTGTCAACTCTTTGGTCTCTTGATGCAAGTCCCAGGGCCATTTGGTGCCATTTATTTGTCTCCCCCCCTCCCTTTTTTTGGTACCTGGGATCAAACTCATGACCACACGCTTGCAAGGCGGGTGCTTATGCCACTGAGCTAAATCCCAGCCCCTTTTCTCCCCATCTTTGACTCGTTTCCCAGGTGAATATCTCCAGTAAAATTTGTTTTTAACTCCTATTTAGAGTTAGCTAGAATTAAGGAGGCCTTTATTCTATCTTTTCATCTATAGACTCTTGTACCATAAATGGGGTAAACATAATTAGCTCAAGTTAGCCATTCCACAATGTATGCATATTTCAAAACAATACGTTATATGTAGAAATATATACAACTTTTATTTGCCAATTAACAATTTAAAATTATTTAATTTAAAAATTTATTTAAAATTTTAATTTAAAAATTAAAAATTAAAATTTAAAAAACATTTAAAAATTAAAAACAGTTTAGGACATGCAAGGAGAAATAAAAGAGACACTAATAACAAAAGATCTTAACATATATCCCTTAGGGCAGGACATATCAACAGGTTAAAAAAAACTTTATAGAAATCTATCCTTGGATTTCTGAGGAAATGTATATTTTGCCAAATCATCACAGAATTCCATTGATAAGTGAGGAAAATAGAAAAAAGTTTTATAATTCTCCATTGAGAATGAAAGCTTAATAAGTAATATGGAGACATTACTGGCTTTGAAGGGTACATTGAAATCGAATCACAGCAAGAAGCTGGAGGCTGGGCGTAGTGTTCCTGTCTGTAATCCCAACATTCTGGAAAACCAATGTGGGAAGATGTCAAGTTTGGGTCCTGCCTTGGCAGTTTAGCAACTTAGTGAGATCCTCTGTCAAAATAAAAAATTGACTGGGGCTATAACTAGGTCCTGTTTTTTTTTTTTTTTTTTTGTACCAGGGATGAACTCACGACCTCACGCTTGCCAGGCAGGCGCTTAAGCCACTGAGCTAAATCCCCGGCTTAGGTCCTGGTTTCAATCCTCATTACTGGGAGGAAGGGGTAGAGGCCACAGAAAGCACGGTAATACTGACATGCAGACGGGGGTTAAATTGAAGTTTGTGAACCATGATAGAAACAGATGAGGAACGGGTGAGAAACAGTAATGATGTAATTAGTTTTGCTTGTAGCCATTGCCCGTTTCTGGTAGTGCCTTTTAATTAAATGTAGACCTTTGCATTTAATGTAATTATTGATGTGTTTGGATATCTGTCTATATTAAGTAAATTTTATTCCCTCTTTCCCTTGTTTCTCCTTTTTTACCTAATTTTGCATTGCTTGGATGTTCTTGTTATCATACTTAATTTATATGTTGAGTCTTTGATAATATCTTTTTGAGTAGCCTTTTTCTTTTAGTATTTACTTTGGCAATTATGATATAATTTTTGTAGTTTTCTTAAAATTAACCTTTAACACCCAGTTGCAGTATACAAATCTTACTGTCTTAGTTACTTTTATTGTTACTGGGATAAAATACTCAACACTCACAAATTAAGGGAAGAAAGGTTTATTTAACTTAGTTTGTAAAGGTTTCAGCCCATAGTTGGCTGGCTGCAAGACTAGGTGGCATGGAAGAAAGGCATCACTGAGAAAAAATACTTCATGGCATGGCAGGGAGAAGACAGTGAAACAGCAAGCAGCAGTAAGCAGCAGTATCCTTTTCCCTTTTATATTCCATCCAGCCTATTTTTATCCACACCCAAGCAGGACTTCCGTTATCCATACCCATCCTTAATCCAAGCATTATGCAAACTACTTGAATATCACACACCGTAGATCTAGCCACCTTCCAAAAGTTCCACCTGTGAGCAAATGAGGCTTTGGGGTGACCTCTAGACACAAGCCATAATGCGTACCATGATATAGGCCTCACTGCTTTTCCTCTGTTTCTGTTATGTCCATTTGCTTCTATATTAATGTATTAAATTAAAATTTTGATTTAATAACTTTTAACTCTTGTACATATTTTAACAATTTAAGAGGAAAAGAAGAATCTATTTCTGTTTTCTTATGTGATCTTCTAATTGTCTTCAGAAATTATTCCCTTACTGTGTAAAGAATTTCCTTTAGCACTTCCTTTAGCTTCAGACCAGTTGTCTTAGTTTTCCTTCCTCTGAGAGTGTCTTTGTTTTACCATCATTTCCAAGGGATGTTTTCACTGGTTATAGAATTATGGGTTGACCGTTCTTTTCTTTATCTTTTTGAGACAGGATCTTGCTGTGCAGTTCAGGCTGGCCTTGAGTTCACTTTGTAGCCCAGGCTGGTCTTGAATTTACAAGGATTCCCTTGTCTCAGCCTCCTGAGTGCTGGGATTACAGGTGTGTGCCACCGTGCCTGGCCTCAGTTCTTTCTTTTAATACTTTAAAAATACTGTTTTTCTTTATCCTGATCTCCGTAGTTTCTGGTGGGAAATCTGGAATTGTTCAAATCAGTATATGTGTATAATAAATAACTTGTCTCTGGAAATTTTAAAGATGTTTCTTTGTTTTTCATTTTCAGTATTTTGAATATAATGTTTTGGGGTTTGGAGTTTGTTGTGTTTATATTCTTGGGGTTTGATGAACATGATTATGTAAGTTTCTCTTTTGACAAATTTGGTGAGTTTTTAGCTTTTGTTTTTCGAATTACTTTTCTCCTCTCCTTTTAGTATTCTGATGGCACAAACGTTAACTCTGCAATAATATCAAAATCACCAATATCAGCCAGGTATGGTGATACAAGCCTGTAATCTTAGCACTCTGGAGCAAAGGCAGAAGGATCACAAGTTTGAATCTAGCCTGAGAAAGTCTAGCAAGATCATGTCTCAAAATGAAAAATAAAAGGAACTAGGGTTGTAGTTTAGTGTAGGAGCCCTGGTGACCCCTCCCCCCAGAACCTTCAAAAGAACCCAACATTTTTAGGTCTTTTCCCCTTGTTTTGCAGATTAGTTAATTTCTAGAGCTCCATCTTTTAGTTTAATAGCTCTCTTACTTTCATCAGTTCTTTTCTGGAGCCCAGTCAATAAGTTATTTTATTTTAATGTATTATCAGCTTTGAAACTTCAATTTGGTCATTAGGGCATTTATTTCTTGCCCAGTACTTTTCATTCATTTTAAAATATTATGCCTTATCTTTGGAGTCCTAGTTATAACTGAGTGGATTCTAAAATTTTTTACATAGCCTTGTAGAGTCATTACATAAAGATCAAAGATAAAAAATGTAGAGTACATGTGCTGGGGTCATTCTTTCCGTGGTTGAAACAGTTTATTTTCCTATTCTTTTTCTAAGAAGTCAGGCATTTCTGCATCAGGATTATGTCCATGCCCTTTCCTGTATATCCAACCTCAACTTTTTACCTGGTCAGCCTCTGTTGACCTAATTATCTTTCTGATCTCATTTTAACATCACTATTCAATGAACTCTTCCATTTTAATTCAGTTAAACTTAAATTTTTTCCTCTCTTTTCCCATTATTTTATAGTTATTTGTGTAATTATTTCTAAAATAGCCCAGTTAGTTCTAGATTTTACATTTCATGAGACTGGGCCATACTTGATATACCACCGATTCAGTGCCTACAAACATTCACTTAAAAGATACTTCTTAAAAAGTATTTGTGTAGTAATTTTCTCATGTGTCAACTTGCCTGGGCCATTCTGGAAGTATTTGTGATGGTATTTCTGGATGGAGTTAACATCTGAGGTGAATAAAACACATCACCCTCTGTCCTGTTGGTGGTCTTTATCCAGTCAGTCAGCAGGTCTCAGTAGAGCAAAAAGACTGAACAAAGAGGTTCCCTTCCTGCCTGCCACTGAGTTGGCATCATATCTTTTCCTGTGTTTGAGCTGCAACTGCAATAGGAGGTCTTCCTGGGTTTTGAGGCTGCTGGCTTTTGGACTGGAACTACATCACTGGCTCCCTTGGATTTCTACTTGGCCAGCTGCAGGTCTTAGAACTTTTCAGCCTCCATGATCATGTCAGCCACTGTAATGTGTTTCTTACAGTAAGTCTCTTTATTTGTATATTGTTTCTGTTTCTCTGGAGAGCTCTGAGCAATACAGTGAGCTTCACACGACTAAAAGGCAAAGTAACCAAAAGGTACTGGGAAAACATTTCTGAAAAATCTCAACTGTGGCTCTGAGACAAGAAAGCCATCTTGTGGTGTTTATGGGACTGTCGTGTCCGAGGTAGATAGACTGTATATCCCTTTTAAGTCTGAAGTGTAATTCTCTGCAATAATTCTTAACATGTTTTGTGCCAGAAGTCCCTTTGATAATTTAGTGAGGTCTATGGAATCCTTAAATTTAATAGTGTTAGTGAAAAAAAATGTCTAATTTAATAGTGTTAGTGAAAAAAAATGTCTAATATCAAGGACTCCTTCCTTACTGATTGTTAGTAGGTCTAGGACTGTGATTAAGGTCCATGAACTTTAGAAGTCTCTGATATGAAGTTTTTTTTTTTTTTTTTTTTTGAGACATGCAGTTCAGGCTGGCCTTGAACTTGTAGCAATCCTCTTGTCTCACCTTCACAAGTGTTAAGATTATAGGAGTGCCCCACCTCACCTAGCTCAATTGGTTCTTAACAAAAGTTCTTTCCTGGGTCTCTTAAAACTGATTCTTAAGGGCTGGAGATTTAGCTTACTGACACAAGGAGCCTGCCTAGGAACAAATGAAACAACAACAGCAAAACAACATTGATTCTTAAATTCAAGCACTTTCTGACAGTATCAAAGTGGGAAGACTAAATATCAATATTTATTTAACACCTGTATTTTAAAACTTATTAGAAATGAAAGCATTTATATAGCACTTTATAATTTGCATAGGATATGAAGAATACCCAGTCTTACTTTATTCTTTCAACAACCCAATGAGACACTTGTAACATCTATGTTCAGTGGATGTTTTATTACTTTTATTTAATAAAACAGAATTTGAGAACAGTCTCCATTTAACTCCAGATACCTTAAGTATGTGCTTAAAAATCACAAGGTTACAGAATGCCTACCTGTGACTCAAAGTGAGACCTAAATCCAAATAATGCACTCTGGTCTAAGTTACAGTCATTCGTGTTTACTGGTGAGGTATGCATGTAAATGTCCAGTATAGGGATTATTATAACCTGTCATATGATAAAAATGGCTTGGGTAGCTGCCTGCAGCAAAGAACTGTCTGGCCCAAAGTGCCACTATACCCAAGATCAAGAAACTGATGAAGATGAAAGTACTGTGAACAATCCCAGTAAACTCTGGTACTTCTGTTGGTATGTACATGTGTCTTAATCAACCTGAAGTTGATCTCTGTCTGGCTAATAATCAATTTATAAATCTGTTAATAGTAAGTTAGTTTAATTAAATGATTTTTATAATGTATGTGTGAAAAGTGTACTCTATGGGAATTTCAAATCATGAGTACTCTATACCACTGCATAAATCAAAAATGTTAGTTTGAAATTTGAATTGTGTGGTTGGTTATTCAAAACAGAACTAACTACACAGAAATGAATGACACAGAACTGAAAAGATGTTTCAGTCTGTGTTAATATGTTCACACGTTCGTTTGTTCATTTAAAATTTGTCGAGCCCTCCTCTATGATGTGTTTGTCCTACTAGATGCTGGTGTACAATTGTGAATAGCACAATGCTTGTTCTCCAGAAGTGAAATGGGGTGTTTCATCAGGGTGACATAGCAACTAAGCAGGAATAATGAGCCAGTATTACTTACACACCTTTCAGTCTAAGATCTTAGTTGTAGTTCTTCCATCTTTTGTGTCATTGGTAATTTTGTTTGTTGAGACAGTTTGCAGTCTGCTTTTTTGTATTGGTTTGGTGGTTTTGTGAATTTTCTTTAATGATTCTTTGGGAGTAAGAGCACCTATTCTTGAAAATATTTTAGAATCTTACTAATCATTTTAAGAGATGTATTTGGGAAAATGTAGCATTGATAGTAATGGTTAACAATGTCTCATCTTTACAGTGAATCAATAAAGATCAACAATCTGACTTTTAAGTGAAGGATACTTAAATTGTTTAATGAAATCTCTCATTCAGTATTTTAAAACCAATTGCTGTTTTAGGAGCGATCTAATGCCTCTGTCCTTCCCTTCTTTATCTCTGTATTGCCCCCTCCCTCCATATCACCTAATCTACAATAGTTATAATTGCTGTATATCACAAACAGTTACAAACTCTATAGCAAATAGATACAAATTTCATAATATATGTAGAGAATAATTTTGGGGTGTTGTAAAGTTATGATATTTTACTGTAAATTTTAGAGTTTCAAAGGCTAAATTCTGGCAAAAACAATTATATTGGATAATCATTACCAACTTAAAATTACTTTGTATTAGGTTTAAATAAAAATTACTGTCTCATGAAACCAAACAATACTTCTTAAAGAAATGTGACTAATATATTATTGGGTTTCTTTTTTTACAGGTAAGGTCTGACTATGTAGTCCGGGCTGGTCTCAGCCTCTTGAGATTACAGACATGTGCCACCCTGCCTGGCTTTTTAGTATTAACTTTAAATAATTGATTTACTGCTTATTAAAAGAGACTCATTAATGAATTTGGTTGCACAGGTAGATGCATTCAAATAACCATGGTGTTATTTTTTGAACTAAAATTTACCTTGAAAGTATATATACCTTTTGCACAATGTATGAGGTGGCATACTACCAGGAAAAATTTTAAAATTATGTGTATTGTCAATTAGAATTTGAAAAAAATTCCAAAAAACAATTTTTGGCATTCTATAACCCTTTGGGGAAGGAACTCTTCAGTAAAATGTGCCTAGGAAAAATTAGTATGACTTCTCTTCCTATAGATACCAAATATGCGCGTAAACTATGGCACTAAATTGAAAATATTATGACATTTAAATTTGAAATTGAATGTGTATTTTTGTTGTTGAATAAAGAGATAAAGGTCTGTACTCTTTACATAATTCTCTTAAATAATTTCTCCTAAAAATTTTGAAATCTTTTTGACTAAAAGAAATATTTTGGCATCTTTTAGGACAGTTGTACCATATTATTTGCTAAGTCATACCAGTTGAAACCATAGCTTGTAAAAATAAAATATGAAGATGATCAAATTAGATAAAAAGATAAAAATTGACATGTGAAATATGTTAGCAGTTTGCTAGACAAACTTTTAGTTGTAATTCTGTTCCTTTAAGGAGAAAATTATCTGCTGAATTGAATCTTCTTTTTCATTTTATATTTTTTTGGTAATACAAAAGAAGAACATATTGAGAAAAGAGCCAGATATGTTCACTGGAAGGAAGACAGTTTCTTTAATAAATGGTGCTGGAAAAACTGGCTTTCCACATGCCACAGACTAACACTACACCCATGTCTATCACCATACACTAAAGGTAGAATGGATCAAAAATCTTAGTATTAAAACAGAAACACTAAATTTACTGGAACAGAAAATAGATAGAAATCTTGAAGACACAGGTATAGTCAGAGACTTCATCAACAAAACCCAGACCTCATGGGAAATACTACAAAGAATCGACAAATGGCATCTCTTCTTATTAAAAAGCTTTTACACAACAAAAGATATCACCAGTGGAGTAAAAAGACAGCCCACAGCGTGGGAAAAAATTATATCGAGTTGTTTCTCAGACAAAGGACTTACATCTGGAATACATAAAGAATTGAAAAAATCAGGTCGCCAAAATTCAAAGACCCAATCCAGAAATGAGCATCTGAATATACACTTCTCAGATGAAGAAATACAAATGACAAATAAATGCATGAAAAAATGTTCAACATCATTGGTCATCCGAGAGATGCAAATTAAAACATCACTGAGATTCCATCTCACTCCAGAAAGAATGGCTACCATCAAGAAGTCAACCAATAACAAATGCTTGTGATCCTGTGGGGAAAAAGGAACCTTTGTCCACTATTAGCGGAAGTGTAGAGTGGTACAACCACTGTGGAAATCCATGTGGACACTCATTAAAAAACAGGAATAGAGGTCCCATTCGACATAGCTATTCCCTTTCTGGGTATCTTCCCAGAAGAATTAAATACATCATAACATAGTGATATATGTGCACTCATGTTTATAGCAGCAAAATTTGTAATGGCCAAATCTTGGAAACAACCCAAATATGAGGAATGGATAAAAAAGATGTGGTGTTTTTATACAGTGGAGTACTACTCAGTCACAAAGAAGGATACACTGGAGACTTTTAGATAAATAGATGCAATTTGAGATCATACTCATTAGTGAAATAAATCAGAGCCACATGTGTAAACATCATATTGTCTCACTACTGTGAGAAAATGAGTAAATAAGATCCAAAATGTACAACAGATATTGTGAATTGGGAAGAAACTGTTTAAGAGAAAAAAGAAACTGTGATGAGGGAAAGGGGAAGGAAGAAAGGGAAAATGAAAAAAGTATATGTATGCAAGATAGTTAGGATAGTTATGCAGGTAGTTTCTCTCAGTTCACTGAAAAGAAAGGTTTGTGTTAATGCTGTTTGTACAATATTTCATGCCTGTGTCTTGTACTCTGAGTAACTACTATGATGATAACAATACACAACATATTATTGTTACTCATTATAACAATACCCAGTGTATTAATTGTTACTCTTACATTAGCATGTTTTGAAACTTTTATTTTTATTCTTAAAAATAAAAAACAATACCATGCATACCATAGTTTCGCCACCACTGTTGAGGACATTAGGATTACACCAGTTGAACAAAATACACATTGTTGCCTTTTTATGACTGTAGCCTTAGATATTTACGTCAATAAGTTCTGTTAACAGTGAACTATCTCACATATAAACATTGCCCATCTTAAATGTATCTGTTAAAGTTTTTATTTCATGATTCAGCTTGATATACTTGTATTCATTATTCAGGGAAAATGAAGCCAAACTACTGAAATGCATTGGAAACAGTAAAGATGTTAGTGCAGAATACACAGTATACTTAACTTGTTTTGGTTTTCTGGTAAGTTTCTGATAAATTACTCTGGACAAAATTTCTTGGTTATGTCTGCATAAAAACTTCTAATATTAGATCCTTAGGCCAGGAATTTGTTGTCATTTCTTCTTGATAGTCTTAGATTTTTCAGGAAGATACACACAGATTAATTGTAAGATTCTGGAATAGTTATCGTGTTTGTTGCTGCTAGCGGAGAAATAGCATACCATTCTGCTGTCTATGGATCAATTTCAAATGACTTAGGGAGTAGGGAAAGAGGCAGACAAAGAGGAAACAAAACTGGAGTTGAACATAGTAGATGAGGATGCTTTTAGAGTATTAGAATTAAAAGTGGTCTGGAAACAATGTATGAATAGACATGTACTCTTTACAAGCATGCAGGAGATTTGGTAGAAATCAAATGCATGTAAGAACTTGCACATATCTATGACTTTATTATCCTTTGATAAGTAGGTGTTAGGTGACCTTATTGGATAACCTAAAAGTAAAAAATTTTTTAACATAGGTTGAAAATTCTTTGAAACATTTAACTCTTGAGTTTTAATATATGTGCTGCCAAAGTGAGCACTAACTCTTGAGTTTTAGATATAAGTGACCTGTCTACAAATTTTTTCAGAACATATCTCTTTGAATACGCCGTTGTTAATATGAAAAATAAAAACTGATTTAAAGAACATTACTCATTATTTAAAAATTTTCAAGGATTGTAGGGTTTAAATTTACTTACTTTTTTAAACTCATAAATGGTACTAATATATGAACTAATATATGACTATATGGTACTAATATATGACTTTAACTTGGGTGACTTTCAATTGTTTTAAAGAGGTGAATTGGCACGTTAGTGTGTTTTTGAAAAGTTTACCCGACAGAATATGGGAGTTTGTAGTTACTAAATATCAAAGAATATCAAAAGATTTCCGGATTATATCACTTACATGGCATAAAATACAGAATATCTGTTAGATTTAGAAATTAGGTTTGTGCCAGACATTGGAAAATTTATGTAAAAAAGACTAACAGCAGTACATGATTGTTGCTATTGTTGAGTGAATGAAAGATTGTGAGTATTTCTAACAACAAGTTTTCTTTTTTTCTCAGAGTTGTTATTTTTAAAGGCATATTGTCAAGGTATACCATTCAGTTGTTGCTTCATTCTGTATATTTATTTTTGAGACTTTTTCTGTTTTATATTTTTATTGGTGCATATTTGTAGTACATAATAATTACATTCATCATGAGGAGTGTATGCATGTACATGACATACTTTTAAAAAAATTAGTACATATTTGTCATATACAGTGATCACACTCTTCATAGGGAATTTGTAGATGTACGTGTCTTAATTCTTTTGCATTCCTTTTGTCTCCTTTTCCTGCTCCCTGCATCTCTTGGACCCCTTCATATAAGATACATAATGATCACATTCCTTGTAAGGACTTGGTACATGTACATAATGCCCTACCACTTTCTCTCCTCATTTTTCATTTTCTAGTTAGAGAAACAACTTTTTCAAATATATTATTATTCATAGTTTTGTTTCATTACATGAAACAAATTTTATTTCTTTTTCTTTCTTTTTTTTTTTTGTGGTACCAGGGATCAAACTCATGACCTCACGTTTGCCAGGCAGGCACTTAAGCCACTGAGCTAAATCCCCGGCCCAACACATTTTATTTCATCACAGTCTATTTTAAATAATCTTCCCAGTTACGTATTTAACAAGTATGTCTTCCATTTCATAATAAACTTTTCACACAAGTATTCCTTTCTGGTTGTTCTAAAATTTAGAAGTGATTTTGTCAGAGTAAATATGCTAGTCAATTTTCCTAACCAGCAGTTTTGTAGTTTTTTTTTTTAAAAAGCTCGGTGTTTCTAAAATTGAACATTTAAAACTATTTTGTGTGTGCATTAAATTATGGAGTTCTAGTATTAGGCACTGTTCTAAGCACTAGGGAGAAAGTAATGAACATAGATAAAATTCCTTGATCTCATGTAGTTTGTATTCTGGTGCGAGGGTAGAACACAAATAAAAGGTAAATGCCAGACAGTAAAGGCAACACTACACATGTCTTCTGGTGCTGAGTGGGACTTCTGTATAAAGGATTGATGGACCACACTTGTCTGATAGTCTCTAGGCATCTATAAGAGATTCCTGGACCAGAGGCAGTAAGACACACTGGAATATTCTCTTGGAGAGGGATCATCTTTTTATTTTCCACATGTATAGATTAGAGCTGAGCATATAACATTGGGGGCATTTGCAGCCAGGAGAATAGCTGCTAATGGATAAATATCTTGCAGCTACGTGCTAGCTATGCCAATAGCATGTGAAGAAAACTTTATGAATATTCAAGATTGTGCATAGCTTCTTGCACGAGAGATTCCAGAGCTCTTGGTCGTGCCTAGCTTTTGCAAGCAACTGCGTCCTATTGATGAGGTCATTCATTGCATAAATATGTTTGTATCGTAGTAGTCCCCCTCCCAGTCCAAGAGGCTATTTAAACATAAATCCTTCCAACAAAGACATAAATTAATGGGCTTTTCAATGTAAAATATTAGACGAGATGGCTGTTCATTGACTTCTTTCATAAACATCCTGGCATTGAATAAGTTCATTACTCACCAGTCAGGAGCTGTCATTTCCCCTGGAGATGAACCAAATTGACTGTTTTTTTCCCCCTAAATAATAAACTTCTCTAGGACTCAAGAGTCACTATTCTGCCATTGCAAAAAACTTTCAGGACAGAGAAGGATGGTTGTAGCATCACGTAATACAATAAGTAAATGTGTTCCTACCTATTAAAGTTGTCTAGAAAGAGCAATCATCACTATGTGCAAACCTGGCTTAGTCCTTTCAGACAGTGATAACAGGACACTGTGCAGTGGGTATCTTTTGAAAGAAAGAAAATTATTTCAAACAGCTATAAAAACTGGGAAATCTCAGATCAAGGTGCTGGAGATTTGGTGTCTGGTGGTGTCTTACTTCCTGGTCATAGACATCTGTCTTCTATGTCCTCTCATGGCATTGTTGTAAAGCAAATTCTCTGAGGTTTCTTTTATAAGTACAGTAATCTTGTTCATTAGCCAGAGAGCATTTATGACCTATTCATCTCCCAAGAGGGGGCAAGAATTTCTACATGTCAATTTTGGGAGGGTACAGACATTCAGACATTTATAGTAACTGTCGTATCACGTCAGTCCTTATCCTGGACCAAGCACAGGCTAGTCAGAGAAACCTCTTGGGCTTCCGTATCTCTAGTGGGATTTCTTTCTAGAGAAACTCCTTATCATACTGGATTTTTATATCTCCCATTTGTGACTACAGAGGATTCCTTGCTTTTCCTTCTTGGAAAGAAGTAGATCTCTTGGGTCACTTCTGGTTTTTGTATCAACTCATTATTTGTTTTGTTTACTTGTTTTTGAGCTCCAGAGTTTGTTACTATGTTTTATAAAATCAGTAGTCACATAAACAGATAAGGTAACACAAACATAATAACAAGGCAATAATGGATGTACAACTTGTTAAGGAAGCAAGTATTTGAGATAAAATTTGAAGAGACATTTTTGGCCACAGTGTCATAGGATGAGAAAAGGATGTGGTGCATTCAGATATTGGGGATACGTTGTGTAGTGAGGGGTGCATAAGAATAGAAGGAAATGAGAGCGAGAGGGAAAGAGGGAGAGAGAGACAGAAAGAAAGAAAGAAAGAAAGAAAGAAAGAAAGAAAGAAAGAGAAAGAAAGAGAAAGAAAGAGAAAGGTTTAAACAAGTGCCTCAGAATCATGTAAGGCATCTCCTGACCTATTTTAGAGGTGGAAGTATAGCAAGTATAGCAAGTATCAGCTAACCTACAGATACTCATAATTCTAAAATTTCTTGTAGTAACTACTATTCATTTTTATATTTACTGGCATTAATGATGGTTATGTCTTCCTTCATTTGTGTGTCTTCAAGTAATTTCCTCATATTCATTCTCATCCTAACAATATATGAGTGATATAGCTCTGAAAATATTAGTATTCTAATTTTTGTAGATAAAGAAACTGAGATGTAGAGAACTTGAGTGCTTTATTTGCAGTTGCATGGCAATGCTTAGAGTGATGCCAGGTCTTCTGATTTTTAATTCAATATCCCTGTTGGCTTTACTTGTGTATAATTTCTTCATTTATCTCCTTTAAAAAAATTTTTTTTTCTCCATAGGACTTGGCTTTTACTCTGGAAGAAAGACAGCAGCTGAACATTCATGGATTGCTACCACCTAGCTTCATTAGCCAGGATCTTCAGGTCCTTAGAGTAGTTAAAAATGTTGAGCGTCTGAACTCTGACTTTGACAGGTAACACGTTCCTGAATATAATTTCTGCATTTCTGTTAAGCAACTGTTTTCTTATTCTTCTTCCCCTTCCCCTTCTCTTCCTCCTCCTCTTTTTTTCTTAAGGAAAGTTAAAATAGTATAATAATTTGAAAAAGGTGATTTGAAATAATGTAATGATTAAAAACGTTGAGGAGAATTTGCCTGTAAATATAATGATTTTAAAAAATATTCCAGAACCTCGCCCTCTGACATGTGCACTACATGTTGTAATTTGGAAAACTTACTGTATTGAAATCCTGTCAGTTTACAGTTCTTAAAGACTGATGTTTTTTCCCAAACACTGGTTACTGCAGCAGTATTTTTATTGTGTAAAAGGAGGAACAAAGGCCTCTAAGACCAAAAGTATTTTTTGTTTTAAACTCATTATATAAATCCTTGTGTTAAGTTAAAACTAAGCTTTGCTATAATACTGTTTTCTCCTCAAAATGTGATGGTACAGGAAAGGTATAAAATGAAAAAAGCCACATTTTCCCTAGCTCTAATTTTGAGAACTCTATCCGATTTAAGAGAAACCCTGTACCTATACCTGTACTGCTGGGGATGGGAGTGGCGGGGTCAATACGTCTAGGGGTGTCTAGCTTAATAATTGGGGACCAAAATTATAGGCACCTGAGTGCCCTCATCTATCAAGATTTAGGTGCCCTCAGTGACTGTGTCTCTAAGTTAAAAGATTCCTTAATTTCCCTGGCTGAGATGGTTTTATAAAACCGACAGGGACTAGATCTCCGATTCCTAAAAGAGAGAGGTCTCTGCTTGGCTTTAAGAGAAAACTGTTGTTTATATGCAACCATTTGGGGGTCCTTAGACAAAATATGGCTAGCCTCAAAAAGCAATTGCAAGAACGAGAACAAGCTAGGCAGACTGAACAAAACTGGTTTGAACGTTGGTTCTTTCTCCCCTTGGTTGACAACTTTGATTACGGCAGTAGCAGGACCTTTATTAATCCTCCTGGCCTATGTAACTGTGTAACTATTGAGCCTTGCATTGTGAACAAATTGGTAAACTATGTCAAAGAACGAGTTCAAACTGTTAAATTAATAATTTTAAAGACACAAGGTTATGAGCAGATACCACTGTCTAAAAGCCCCACTGTGAGCCAATGATTTGTTTCACTGATGAAAAATCAGTGGGGCATGTTGTACTGTAACCTAAGCACCGCCATCCTGTTCTGTATGCGCCATTTCCACTGTTCTAGATTCCAACCTTTGTTCCTCCTAAAATTCCAGAGGCCTGGCCAAAACCCCCTTACCTGTGCAAGCTGTGACCTTTTTACTCTGTAAAATTCCAGGAATTTGGCAGCTCCCCTCCCTGCAAAGCTGTTACCTTTGTTCTCTGTAAATTTCTAGGAACTAGCCGACCACCAAGCTACAAAGCTGTAACCTTTGTACTCTGTTGTACCTCGAGTTGTAAAGTTTCCTGTAATTGACCCACCACAAGTTGTAAATTCCTGTAAATCCAGCTGTCTCTGAAAAAGGTCACCCTTGCCCCTCCCCACCTTTGCTTTGCGGTTTTTTCCTTTATAAACCCCTTGGAAATGTAACCTGGTTGCACAGTTCTGTAGATTCCACCACATCTGTGCCACTGGTGCCAGCTAAAATAAAGTGCTATTCCCCCCCCCCCAAATTCACTCTTTCTGGAAACATTTGAATGAAATAAAATTTGTTTCTAAACTATATTCTCAGAGAGACTACTTTTTTCTTATGTCAAAATTATAGTCATCAAGATAATTATGAAAAGATGCCATCATAAACAGAATGACTAAAATGACTTTTAGACTAAATATATTATAGGCTATTTTTCAGTCTTTAAGGATAGTTCCAGCACTATTGTGAATTTAAGTCACTGTTTGAGATGTAGTTTCTGTGTTTGCACACACAATGAGGTAATATTTTTCCTACTTTTGGAATTAGATATTCCTAGGTTGAAATGCTGTCTGTATCTCACTAGCAATGGGTCCATTAGCAGTCCACTAACAGTCACTGTCATGGCCACCATATCTGCCTTCCCTGCTTTTGCCTCTGCCTCTTTTTATTAAGGGACTGAACCTATGTAAACTTCATTTTTGTGTGTATGTGAATTAGAAGGAATAATAACTATTTGAAAGTATTGTGAGGGTTTAAGAGGTAGCTAATCCAGTGTGTAGTAGTATTGGAATTAATCAAGGTTCTTCAGAGGAATGGAGTCATTGTATATGAATGTATGGGAAAAAGAAAAAGTGCTATATATATATATATATATGGAGGACATATATATATGGAGGACAAAGGAGGAGGAGAAAAACAAGGAGTGGAGAGGGAGAGGAGGAAGATGAAAGAAAGTTGAAGAGAAGAGGAAGGAGAAGAAAGAGAAGAGACGGGAAGAGAGGAGAGGAGAGGGAAGCTCTGTAAATAAAAAATCTGTAGGTAGGCTGGCATGCTGGAGACCCAGGAGAGAGTTGCAGTTTGAGCCTTCACTTTTTATTGGAAAGGAGGTCAATCTTTAGTGGCCTTCAACTAACTGAATGAGCCTCAATCAAATTGCAGATAATCTGCTTTACTCAAAGTCTACCAAGGTAAATATTAATCTTACCCAAAACAATGTCTTTGGAAAAATATCTGACATAATATTTGACCAAATGTCTGCATCCCCTGTTATGAATTGAATGTTTTTATCCCCCTACAAATTCCTATTTGGAAGCTAGTTTCCATTGTGATGGTATTTGGAGATGGGGTCTTTGGGAGGTGTCATGAGAGTGGAGCCCTCATAAGTGGGATTAGTGCTCTTATAAGAAGAGGCCGGAGAGCTTGCTCCCTTCATTTTGTACCATATGAGGGTACCTTGAGAAGTCAGCCATTTGTACCCTGAAGAGGGCGCTCACCAGAACCAGGCAGTTCTGGTCTGTGATCTGGCTCTATGGCTTCTAACCTTCAGAACAGTGAGAAATCTCTTGTTGATAAAGCATCCAGTTTATAGTCTGCCTTCATGAAATTTACATAAATTGTTAACATTAATAAATGTTTGTAAGCAGTAAAGTGATGAGTTATGTAATAAACTAAAAACTAATGAGTGTTAGGAAAGGGAACAGGTAAGTTAGGGTAAGGAGGGACTGATAGTTCTGGGGTTAAGGATGGCCACACTGAGTTGTTAAATTGGGTGATAAGCATAGCCTTTATTGGGAAAGTGAATTTTGAGGAAATATTCAAAAGTAGTAAGGATGTTAGCCATGTCTAAATCTGAGGAGAAGTGTTCTGTAGTTAGCATGTTCAAGGATCAGTGGGAAGACTTGTGTCTGGAGAAGAATGAGCTAGGGGAAGAGTTGTAGGTTAGGAAAGGAAATTAGCAAGCTAATGAGAGACAAATTATGTAGGGCTCTGGAGACCACTAAAGGACTTCTGATGTTAGTGTGAGTGAAAAGGGAAGTCTTTTGAGGTTTTGAACAGATCAGCATACTCTGAGCTTATTTCAGAAAGGTAGTGCAATGTTGGAACTAGAACAGAGGCTTGGAAAACTTTTAAGATACTGGTACAATATTCCAGGCAAGGGATGATATTGATTTGGATTCATAATGGTAGTAATAAAGGTGGCTATATTTTGGATATATTTTGAAGGTAAAGCTGTGTAATTTCCTAATTTATTATATGGAACTGTTAGCTTTCAGAGAATGGGAGGAGAGAGACAGATTTAGAGTGAGAGAGTGCAGGAGAGCTAGAGCAAGAGCAAGAGAGAGCAAATGGCCAATGAGATAGGAGAAAAACCAAGTCTGGAAGTCAAAGAAAATATATTGAGCTTTAGGGAGTACCAGTCACGTCAAATGTTCTGATAAGTAAGGTAGGAGATGAGAATCTATCATTGACCTAGAAATGATAACTTCTGCATTGATAAATCAATTTTAGAATGTCTAAAGTTAATCTCATCAGCTTTCTGCAAATGTTTATTTTCTGAGTTATGTCTACCTCGTTGGCAAAGCATTGAAGTCCATTAATCATTCACTTAACTCTGTGCATTTCAACTCCTATAGGGAGTGAAAATAATTTAGTATATTTTTGTTGCTATAACAAGATACCTAAATCCAGGAACTTTATGAAGAAAAGAGGTTTAGTTAGATAGCAGTATTAAAGACTGAAAGTCTAAGGTGAGGCAGCCCCATCTGTTTGGCCTTTGGTGAAGGCCATCTTGTCTGTGGTACAACATGGCAGATGGTGTCATGAGAGAAACACAAATAAGGAGAGATCATAAAGCAGGAAACAGAGCAAGGAGAGGCCACTCTTGTCTGTGTGTGTATATGTGTGTGTGTGTGTACTGGGGATTGAATCCAGGCCCTTTACACTGAGCTGTATCTCTGTTCATTTACATGCTTAAAATGCAAAATTTTAAAATTTCGAGGCAGGATCTTCCTAAATTGCTAAAGTGTCAACAGTGGGCTCAAATTTATGATTCTCCTTCCTTACTACCAAAAGAGCAAGATTGTATGTATATGCTGCCACACCTAGCTTAGTCTTCTAAAATTGTTCTTTTTTATAACTGTTCCCTTTTAAGGAAACTAACCTGGATCTCATGAGGACTACATTAATCCAAGGGCACTTCCCTCAGTGACCTAACTACCCTTCCCTGGGCCCTGTCTCTTAAAAGTTCTACCACCTGTCATATTGGCATACTGGGGACCACACTCCTAGCACATGAACTCTTTGAAGAGATACTCAAACCATATCTAAACTATAACGGAAAATCCTTCCCAAAAGGCTGGTGAGATTGATGCGAGCAGTTTTGCAGGATTCTTTTCAGTTGTACTAAGCAATTTGTTTTATTTGATAAGCTTTGAAGGTTTAGGTAACATGAAAAGGTTTATGTTTAGAAATACACCTAGACATGCCTCTACATAGAAAGGCTGTTAGATACAAATAGTAAGAAAAGTCCTTTCAGCTTGCCTATTTCAGTTACTATTGTTGTTATTTTGGTACTGGGTATCGAACTCAGGACTTCCCATATGCTAGGCAGGTGCTCTACCACTGAGCTACACCCCAGTTGTATCTTAATTATTTTTAATGTATTAAATTCCTATACTCATTTCCTGTTTGGCATTTGTCTTGGCTGGCTATTCAGTACTGCAAGTTAAAAGATTGTCTATTTAATTAGTTAATGATTAAACTAAATCTGGAGTGATATTTTCATCTGTCATTTTAAGGTAAGGATTAAAGTCTCTTCAAATACTGAATAAGATGGCGTTATTTAAGCAGTGACTTTACTGTTCAAATGATAGTAATCAAGAATGTGGTTCTTCATTCTTTGGGGTTTTTAAGAATATTTCTAAGTTCCTTTGTGTTTAGACTTTTTCTATGATTTAAAAATACTTTATAGTTGATTGAAAAATGTTTAGATTTCAAAACAACTATTTCATAACTGTTGGATGTAGTTCTAATTATGACTAATTTCCACAGGTATCTGCTCTTAATGGATCTTCAAGATAGAAATGAAAAGCTCTTTTATAGAGTACTGATGTCTGATGTTGAAAAATTCATGCCTATTGTGTACACTCCTACTGTGGGTCTCGCTTGCCAACAATATAGTTTAGTTTTTCGGAAACCAAGGTATGTAAGCTTTTATTTTAAATATAGCTTGTATTTTTACTTATTTTTTTGGTCATATTTTGGCAGTAAATAAAAATTGGTTTTATTATTTATTTTTAATTAAGTTTATTGGTACATTTTAGGTATACATAATGGTCACATTCATTACAGGGAATTTGTACCTATACCTGATACAACTTGATTCTCTTTTTCCTCGTTCCGTTACCCTCCCTTTAACCCCTCATCCCTTTCCTATGTACTCATTTTTTAAAAAACTTTCAAACGGTGACTTATGATAGAAAGATACGATTTCTTCTTAAACAACTGTGTACCAATTGCATAGTTCTGATACAATAACAAAAGTCATAGTGGAGTTACAAAGGTATTAATATATTTTAAATGAACTGAAACAGTTAAAAACTTAAAAAACAGGCTGTCTCGAACATTTTAGTATATACTTAAAGAGAGAAACAGTAGCAGAAAAGTTTTCTTTAAAAAAAGTTAATGCTAAGAAAAATAACAGCTTTCAAATTTTGTTAAAAATAAGCTTAGTAGTAGTAAAAAGAAGGAAAAAAATAAGCTTAGTAAACAAGAATACACATTTTAATTCAAAACATAGCTCTTTGAAATGCTACATTTCCTTGCATACAGCAGAAATACATTTTTCATAGTTTTTAACGTTAGATATAAAAATGAGGCACTGTTATACATATTTGAATATATTAACACAGATAGGCATTTAGTTCCTTCTGCAGGCTTGTATTTGCTTGATGGTTTCTGACTTGCAAACTGTTCATAAAAGTGAGTCTTCTGAAGGAGGCGGGTGAGGGAAACATTGAATGCATCATCTGCCTCCAGTACACTGGCATCGTGATAGGGTAGTTAGAAGACATACACAGAACGTGGGACTATTTCCTCTGTAAAGACTTTGTCAGAGTTCCTCATACAATCTGGTTCAGCCACATTAGGAATAAAGGGTGGTGAAACCCTCTTTTCTACAAGATCAGTCCAACTGAGTGATTAAAAAAAAGATGGTTTTGAATTTCAAGAAAATCTGCTTTGGCACCAAGTCGGTTTTGCCTGTCTTTTTCTCAGAGTTGTTCCAGAATGGACCAGGCTATGAGGCTTACTCTTCAAATGTAGGGGGTGGTGAAGAATATTGTTATACATCTTGGCAGTAAAAGGTGGCAATCCATACTGCATTTCATACAGAGCAGCACCAAGGCACCATCAATCCACAGTGTTATCACAGGGCTTCTTCCTGATTAATTCAAGTGCAGAGTACTCTGGTGTCCCACAGAATGTTGTAGTGGTATCGGAGATAGCAGTTCCTTCTTTACAAAGCCCAAAATTGTTAGGACAACATGTCCCACTGAATACAAAAGAATGTTTTCTGGCTTCAAGTCTCTACACTATTTTGATAGAGTACAAGTAACCCAATGCACTGGCAGTTTCAGCAGCATAAAATCTCACTGTATGCAGGAAAGGACTGTTCCCTTTGTAAGTGAACGAATGGCTCCCCTCTGTTAGCATAATCCAGAACAAAATAAATAAAGCTTTTTACTTGTTTGGAAAGAATAATGTAATTCAACCAAATACGGATGTTTCACATTTTGCAAGAGAACATTACGTTCAGCCATAGTATGCTTTCACTTTTTTCTGTTGAAAAGTACTTTTTTCTGTAACACTTTGACAGCATAAAATTTCTCATCCAGTTTTCATTTTGCAAGAAGAATCTTGTGAAAGCTGCCTTTTCCAAAAACTTTTCAAGAGTCAAAGTCAGATGGTTTAGCATGGGACTTTCCAGTTGGTCCCAGGTTGATGTTCTGTGAGGTAGAATGTAACTTCTGAGTACTTCTTTCATCCTCATCTTCAGATGGTTCTGACTGATGTTTTTGGCTGTGCATTTGAAGGAGTGCTCTAACACCTAGATGGTTGTAAAGCTCTGGGTACCTAAGTTCTGAATGAATTCATTCAGTCTGGCTCTTCTTCTTTGTTTAATAAAATTTGGAATTATAACCAGATATTCTCTTGGCAGGAATCTTCTGAGTCACAGCAGGAAATTGTTTCTTTAAAGTGTTGTAAAATTTGTCAAACACTGCATGTCTTCTGAAGACAAACCAGTCACTCCTGTCCACACCTGTTCTTTATGTCTTCTGTGTTCATCAGAGCTGGGAATGCTTACCTTGGACAGCTTTCCTTGCAGTCCATAGTATAATCTTTTTATATTTAATGCCTTAAGAGAACACTGAAAAATGAGTCTGAAGAAATAATCAGGAGATTGAGAACTGTTAACTAATCCAAAATATGAAACCTCTTAAGGTAATGTTCAAATTCCGTCATACAGCCTTCGGGGGCCCACTCTAGAGGAGTGCGAAGTGACCCACTGGAATTATGCCACCCTGGCCCCACTTCCAGGCCCTGCCCCTGAGGCAGGCCTATTTACTTATTTTTAAGTGACAAAAATTGCATATATTTATGGTATACAGCATGTGTTTTGAGCATGTATGCCTTGTGTAGTGGGTAAATCAAGGCAATTAATGTGCATTTCCTCTCATTCATCATGTATTTGTGGTGAGAGCGCTGAAAACTTTCTGCATAGCAATTTCAGGTATACAGTACACTGGCATTAACTCTAGCCACAGGGTTGTAGGTTTCTTGAAGTCATTCCTCCTGTTTAACTCCTGCACCCAAATCTAATCGTTGCTCCCTAATGTTGCACCCCTGCTCCACATCTCAAGCCATAGTAACCACCATCATACTCTTCCTGTGAGATTTGACTCCTTTTACATTCTAAAAGACATACAGTGAGATCATACACTGTTTGTATTTCTATACTGATGTTCCTGGCATATTTTATTTAATGTCTTTCAGGTTCAGTTATCTTGTCATAAGTGACAGGATTGTCTGCTAAGAAGGCTGAATAGTACCGTGTATATGTTGTATATGTATACCACATTTTTTTCATCTGTTGATGGAAGTTTAGGTTAGCTATTTTAGGTATTATGGGCAATGCTGTAGTGAATAAGTATTTATGTATCTCTGATTTGCTGGTTTTATTTCCTTTGGATATATGCCAGTGCTTGATCAAGTAGTACTTTTAAATTTGTGGGAAAATGGATGGAGTGAACACAGAAGGGTAAATATTGCATAGTTTCTCTTATTTGAGAAACCCCCAATATAAATTAATGCATAAAATAAAGGAGACTAGTTGGCAACAGGGTAGTAGACTTTTAGAGATGGGGAAGGAGGTCAGGAGGAGAACAGGAAAAGAAGAGGCTGGGACAGGGAGAAGAAAAAAATGATCAAATATATGCACATACCAGCATATACCTGTTTTTAAAAGATGGTTGTACTTTTAATTTTTTGAGGATCCTCTATATTCCTTTCCTTAATATTTTACTCATTTATATGGTTATACCGTATGCAAGGGCTCCTTTTATCTGCACCCTTCTGAAACACTTTCATCATTTTGATAATAGCCATTCTAATAGATATGAAGTGCTGTCTGATCTTTCCTCTTTTTTGGTACTGAGACTTGAACCCTAACCTCACACTTGCCAGGCAGGTGCTGTGCTGCTGAGCTGTATTCCTGGCGTTCACTGTGGTTCTAATGCGCTTTTATTTGATGGTTAGTGATGTTAAGCATTTTTCCTATGCCCTTTGGCCACTTGTAGGTCTTCTTTTGAGAAATATATTCAGGTTTTTACCTATTTTACAATCTGGTTGTTTTCTTGGCTATTGAATTGTTTGACTTTTATATGTATTTTCAATGAATCTCTTATCAGATTTGTGGGTTGTGAAATATTTTTCCCATCCCAGAAGTGTCTCTTTTCTCCTTTGATTTTTTTTCCTAGGTAGTACAAAGGTTTTCGTTTGCTTTTATCCCAATTACCTTTCTTTTTCTTTTCTTTGACTTGTGCCTTTGGGGTCAAATTTAAAAAAAAATTATTACCCAGACCAATGTCATGGAGTTTTTCAGTATATTTTTAATGTGCTTTCACTTTTTTGCTTAAATGTGTTCCTAAGAATTTTATTTATTCTTGAAGTTAATGGGATTGCTGTCTTGATTTTTTATTTTTTTGGATAGTTCAGTATTAGTGTATAGAAATTCTACTTGTTTCTGTATATTGCTTTTGTATCCTATCCTTGCTTTTGTATCCTGAATTGCTTATCAATTATTACAGCTTTGGGGGCCATCTTTAGGGTATATTAAATATGTTAGTGTACCTAATGCTAGCTATGGGATTATTGTATATGGTCTTCCATTATGTTGAGGTAAGTTCCTTGTATATCTAATCTGCTGAAAGTTTTTAATCATGAAAGAATGTTGAATCTTGTCTTGCTTTCCTGTGTCTATAGATATAATCATATTATTTTTGTCTTTAATTTTGTTAATGCAGTATGTCACGTAGATTGACTTGCATATGTTGAACAATTCTGGCATTCCAAGGATAAGTCTCATTTGATTATGGCCTCTAATATATGAACCCTTAGGGAAAAACTACATTCAGCCATAGTGTTGACTATTTTTGCTTTTGAGCCAAAATTTACATGTCTATTAAACTTTTTACTGCAGTAGCAGATAATGTAAGACACCTAGAAAGGGAACAGGAGGAATATACCTCTTATATTTACTTTGTGTGAATTTGGTGGCAGTACTGAGGAAGGTCATGAGTGAAAGATGAGGGTTTATGTACGTCAAGTACTTAAGATAGTTGCACATGGGCATATCTTTTTATCATATTACTTCATATACATCTTAATATGAACTAGTATCAACTTTATATTCTTTGTTGGAAGTAGATGCATGTATATAACTTGTAATACTGTTTACTTTCCCTTCCTAGTCCCTTCCTCTCCTTCCCTCTCTCTCGGTCCCCTTTTGTAAAAGAGCTGTTTTCCTATTTCCTATTATCTATCTTTTATTTTGCTCTTTAATTGATTCATACTTTGAGAGAAATCATGTGAAATTTGAGCTTTTGTGTCCAATTTATGTAACTTTTTGGTCCTAGTGCATCCGTTTTCCTAAAGTGGTTCACATTTAGCTTTCTTTATGGCAGAATACTGTTCCATTGTGTATAAATACTACTTTTTACTTACCCATTCATCTGTTGATATAAATGTAGGCCACTTCAAAAATTTAGTTAATATGAGCTGTGCTGCTATAAAACTGGGTATACATGTATCACTGTAATATAATTATTTTAACTCACTGGAGAAGATATCTAGAAGGGGAGTATCTGGGTCAAAAGAAATTTTTAGTTTTAGCTTTTTACTGGTTTCCATAGTGGTTGTACTAGTTTATGTTTGGCCAACAATAGAGAAGGGTTTCTTTTTCTCTGCAGACTCTCCACTGTTTGTTATTGTTTGATTTCTGGAGTAAGAAGAAATCTCACTGTGGTTTTACATTTGCAATTCTCAAATGGCCAATGATGTTGAACATTTATTTCCCATGTATTTATTGTCCATTTGTACTTCTTCTGAAAAGTGTCTCATTACTGTTGGCCGTTTTTGATTTGCTTTTTTATTTTGGGAGTCTACTTTTTTTCACTTCTTTATGTATTTTAGGTATTGGTCGTGTGTTTGAGATGTAACTGGGACATTTTCTTTCCATTTTTTAGATTGTCTGTCTGCTCTGTTGTTTTTTTGTTTGCTGTGAAGATGCTTTTTAATTTGATTATAATCTTACTAGTTGATTCTTTGTATAATTTCTTACATAATTAGAGTTCTATTCAGAAGGGCCTTGTTTAAACCTATGTCTTCAAGAGTTTTATCTTCTAGAAAATTGTTTTTGTTTCAGTATTTGAATCTTTGATCCATTCGATTTTAGTTTGTTACATGGTGAGAGATACAGGCCTAGGTTCAATCTTCTGCATGTTTATTGCTAGTATTTTTACGATTTGTTAAAGAGGCTGTCTTTCCTCCAAGCTACATTTTGGCCCCTTCACAGATCGAGTAATGAAATGTGTCTGGCTTGTTCTGTTCTGTTTATCACATGTCTGTTTTTTGAGCCATTACTATGCTGTTTTTATCATTGTAACTTCATAATATAACTTGAAATCTGGGAAAGGAATGCCTCCTGCTTTGCTCTTGTTGCCCAGGAGTGTTCTTGCTATTCTGGGTCTCTTTTGGTTCCATATAAATTTTCCAATCATTTTCTCTAGTTCTGTGAGGATTGCTGTTGGTGTTTTGTTTGTGATTGCATTAAATCCGTGTCTTAATTTTAGGAATATGACCATTTTGATGATCCTGGTTTTTTCTTCTCAGGGATAGGGGACATTTTTTCATTTTCAGATCCTCTATTTGATCTTTTTTTTTTTCAGAGTACTATAGTTTTTGTTGTAGAGGTCTTCTGCTTCCTTGGTTTGGTCAGTTCCTTAGTATTTAATTTTCCTTGATGTGATTAAGAATGGTATTGTTGGGGCTGGTAATTTAGCTCAATGGCATAGCTCCTGCCTGGCAAGCCTGAGGTCCTGATTTCGGTTTGCGATGTTCCCCTCCCCCCAAAGAGCTAAAAATATATATAAAAAGAACGGTATTGTTTTCTTAATTCTTTATGGGTAAATTCATTATTGGTACATAGAAATGCTATTTCTTTTTGCATATTGATTTTGTATCCTGGTATGTTGCTGAATTTGATTATTCTAGGAATCTTTTAATAGCATATTTTGGGTCTTACATGTAAAGGATAATGTCATCTGTAGATAATGATAGTCTGACTCCTTTTTTTTTTTTGGTACCGGGGATTGAACTCACTGCCTTGCGCTTGCCAGGCAGGCGCTTAAGCCACTGAGCTAAATCCCTGGCGATAGTCTGACTTCTTCCTTTCCTATACATATCCTTTTTACCTGATTGTTTTGGTTAAAGTCTTGAGTATTTTTATTGATCAGGAGTAATGATAATATACATCCTTGTTTTGTTCCTGATTTTGGAGGAAAAGTTTTTAGCTTTTCCCTATTTAATATGTTGGGAGTGGATTTATGAGGATTTTAATGTTCTATATGATTTTTAGTTTTTGGTAATACAAACTTTTATGCTAACACATCTAATTATGGTGAAATTATACATAGAGGTGTGAGTTTTTTGGATACTAAAAGCTGGTTTTTTTGTGGAATGCTGATCGACCTGTATTATTCAAATTATTCATAATCTTTGAAAACTGTTTCATGCAAATTAATAATACAGGTGTATGTGAAGGACAGTTAAAGTGGATGTACATAATTTCTCTGGAAGTATTTCTGCCTACTGTGTTTTTTCTGATGCGTTTTCCAAGAATCTTCTTCTCTTTTGAGTTCTCCTGAGCTACCTATTATACTATGTTTGGTAATCTTTTTCAGAGAGCTCTTTAGTGTTCATTTTATATGTGTACTTATCCCTTATTGTGGATTCTATCCATCAGAATATAATCACTTTCCAAGAGTCAACCCTCTTAATACCAACACGTGGGGATTAAGATTTCAATAAATGAATTTTGGGAGTGTGTGAACAGTCTGCTGCACATACTTTCAGTAGTTAATGCTATTCGATTTGTCACTGGACTCTTAAAAAAATGATCTGGTACTCGGAAGGCGGTAGGTATCAGTGGTTCTCGTAGGTCATGTCACTCAGAAGTTTGTGGAGCAGTACTTTTTTAAAGCAGCCAGGATGGGAGTTTCTGCGACAGGGACTGCCTTTATGTAGTCCTAAATATCAAAGCTGCCCATGTAAGCCAGGACTCTTCTTAATTGTATCTTGTTTTCTTAATGTACTTTAGGTAAAGAGTTGTTGGATATAGTAAGGAGACTTTTTTAGAAGTAGAGAATATTTTTAGCCTACATCTCTAGTTCAGTGTGTGACCTTTGGTTTTTACTGTGTTGTAATTGTTTACATTCCTAAAAATTCTTGTAAAAATTGAATAGTCGATTAAAAATTTTTAATGCTTTCAGCAGAGTGATCCTTATATTGTTAGTGAAATTTTCACCATTTGCATACAGTAATAAGCCACTGATTTTTATTTATACTTTATTTCATAATATTCTTGTTTCCATTTCATTTGAAATAGGCTTAATTAATACTTGCACTGATTGTATTTTAAGGTATGAGAAAAAAACTATATGGTGGAATGTTTTTTCAAAGATATGTGTCAGATAACACAGAAAGTTTGGATTGTTTCAAGTTTAAACTGTTACCAAAGTTGATGCTCATTGATTATGAAAATGTAAGTGATACGATTTCTTGAATTACTAACTCAAGTTAGCTTTTTTTTCTGAGCATGATATTTATGAAAATATATATGTGACTTGTGCTGAGTAGAAGTGAGGTAGAGTATTCTGTATGTTAAGTAATGGAAATTTAGCGTATGCCCAGAAGTAGTTAAGGATATTAAAGTATCTTCTTTTCTAAGGTTTACCTTGATTAGGAAAAATTTGGAGAATGGAAAAAATGTAGACATGATTCAAGCAATCAGTTTTTTACATTAAGATCTAAGGGTTGTAAATTTATGGATAGACATAAATCTTTTTAGCAAGGCAGTGAAACTTATCTTTTACTGTAAAAATCTCTTAAAAATATAAAGTAACAGTTCATTGAGGCTCCATCTTCATCTAAAGACTTTAAATGTGGAAAACTTGAATAGAAATTAAAGTTTTGGATCCAAAAATAACTTTACTGCAATGATTGTGGTACACTCTGGTGATTTGATTTACATTACACATAGCATATGGAAAATTAAGAAAATAGCCAAGTTTTATCTGAGGTGGTGCTATGAAAGTATATAAATTTGATCATTATTTTCCCATCTTCCGTAAGAATATTTGCTTTGAAGGAGAATTATAAATCTTATTTTTCATTATGAAAAATTTAAAAAATGTAAAAGAGAATAACTGTATCACATACCAAGATCATATCTAGAGTATTGCATTTAGTTTCAGACACCTCATTTTGACGGGTCTCTGGAAGATTGGTATGTATTTGAAGAAGGTCACCATAGTAGTAATGGGTTATTGAAAAGTTGTATGAGAAAGAGCTAGAGGAAGTAACTCTCATAGTTGGAGATATTTAACGTAAAGAATTTGAGAATTAAGTCTTCAATTATTTGAACTATTTTCTGGTATAAGAAAGTATCTGATGGGCTGGGGATTTAGCTCAGCAGCATAAGCGCCTGCCCAGAAAGTGCAAGGTCCTGAGTTTAATCCCCGGTACCAGGGGTGGGGGGGTAGGGTGGGGGGGAAGTATCTGTTTGCATAGTATAGCCTCAGGATGCAGAACTAAAGTCACTGGATGCAGGTTATTACCAGGATACATTAACTTTCAAAGCTTTTCTGATATTTCACTGATACTGGAGTAGACTGCCTCTTTCCTGTCATTGGAATTAGTCAAGTGATTTGGATAATCATTGAGAAGAATTGGTACAAATGAGCTGTTTGCATTGGTGTGACTATAAACTAGTTGAATTCTGAGGTCATTTTTAAAATAGAAATATTGTCAGTGTTTTAAAAAACAACTTACAGATGTGTAGGTTCAGGTGCTTGGAATATCTCATAATGTATGGCTAATTCACGTCAGTTCCAATAATTATGCTTTCTATTTCAGAAAGTTTTAGTTACAACTTTTATCACAATTTTGTTTTTTTAAATTTTATTTAAAGAGAAGAAACAAAAAAGAAAACAACCAAACAAAACAGAAAAAGGGTAGCAACAATACAGAATTCCAAAGGCAAAAAATGAAAGAACCACAATAACAACAACAAAATGAAAACAAAAACACTAAGAAATCGCCACTTGATAAGTTACATGCTGTCATCATTGGAAATAGTTGTTCAAGTTACAAAATTAAAGCACACAAAGTAGACATTCAAACAGTGAGACTATTAACAGTTCTGTTCAGCAATCTAACAAAAACAGTAATGTGGTCCTCTTTCTTACACACTTAAACATACATGCAGTTATATCCTTTAGAGCACTTTCTTTCCCCCTCTTTTATATATATATATATATATATATATATATATATATATATATATTTATTTATTTTAAATTTTATTATAAGGAGGGTACACAACAAACCAGAACAGAACGGGATGTAAGAAAGCATAAATTTCAAAGTTATACAACCAGAGATATTCACTATCTGTCATATTGTCTCTTGTTTTTTTTCCAAATGGTTGTCCATATCTTTGCATATGGGGAGCTCATACTAAATACCACAGCCAATTTTTTCACAAGATGTGTAGTTAACTGGCTCCCACTTGCTAAGGAGGGGGACATGGGACAGGACGACATGGTATGTCTGATTCTCAGCCTGCCCACCAGCAGGATCACAACCCCCCCCCCCCCGAGGGGAGGAGCTCCTTGTTCTCCCGGCACCTAGAGTCAACCGCATGGTGCAGGTCCCGAAGTGCCAGGGTCCCTCCCCTTGAGGCCCCCCAAAGTCTGCCATACTCACCTGCTATTTCTTTCTGATGAATTGACCATTTATATTACATTTCCAGAGTTCTGAAATGGCCATCAGACCACAGAAAGAATTCTCTTTAGGCTCCTGTTTGAAACCAGCAGCTACCGTAATCTGCTGGCCTTGCTTCAGGGCCAGTTATCACAATTTTGAAGAATTATTAAAAGAATTTTAAACAGAATTCAAGTGATTTAATGACTCT
The DNA here is from genome assembly GCA_004027295.1 of Dolichotis patagonum. Lineage (NCBI taxonomy): Eukaryota > Metazoa > Chordata > Mammalia > Rodentia > Caviidae > Dolichotis > Dolichotis patagonum. The sequence goes on along the minus strand of PVJX010009011.1, from coordinate 13,654 downwards.
TGGATCAAAATTACTGCTGCATCCCCTGAACTACTACACAAACACGTGTTTACACAGATATTCTTGCTGAAGTTTCAACATTTCTTTAATTTGCAGAATAAAAAGTCTAGTCTTGTTAGTTTCTCATTTGGAGAAGTTACATGCTTTTGATCCAATTTTTTACTTTTGTATGCTTTCTCAGACTGTTAGGTTTTTGGTGCATGGTTTTAAGCTCTCATTTATTTTTATATGTTTTATCTAACTTACTGCAATTTAGCTGGTACAGAAACCATTAAGAAGAATTTTCTTTGTGGCAATGTTACTACAATTATTTGAAATATTTTACCACTGACCCCTGCTTCCTAAACCATCATTTGAAGAGAAAGAACAGAGTGAACTCAGTAGTCTACATTTTATTCTATATTTTATATTCCCTATATACAATGTATAAGTTGATAGAATTCAATTTTATATAGTTGTCCACTTTTAAATCATGAAAGTTACCAAATTTTGTTTTTTCTAAGCAAAGAAATTTCTCATTTAATGTTATAAATCATAGTCTTACTATGATTATCTGGTGGCTGAATGTTCTTTATTGTAAATTACCATACTTTATGTAAGAAATAGAGTTGCTTTGTGAAATGATTCTTTTGCACTATGAAATGTGATAATTTGTTTAAAAAGCTGAAAATGTTAAGCATACTGTTTCCTTTTGCAAGGAAGTTCATTTTATTGACCTTTGTCAAATAATGCCAGCATTTCTTTAGGATTCTTTCCAGTATTTTCTAGTATGAAAAGTAATTTATAGAGTTTATCAGGACAATATATTTATATTGAATTAATTGGGTATTCATACCAGCTTTAAAATGAGTAAATGATAAAAGTTTATGTAAAATTTTATACATTTTGAGTTTATATTTCTTTGAAGAAAGTATTTATGTGGAGATGGAATCAGTAATGTCTAGTAGTTATTGATTTTAAAAAATTTGTTCATTTTGTGAATTGAAAATAATTCCAAAGAAAGTATCACATAAGTATTATGAATCAAAGTTGGAATTTGAACTTGTATTTTTTAGTTTCTAATCCTCCATATTAGGGTTTTTCAGAAAAACCAAATTGTGTGTGTGTGTGTGTGTGTGCACGCGTGTGCGCATGTGCATATATGGACACATATAGAGAGCTAGGAAAAGATTTATTTTAAGGAATTTTCCCATATGATCACAGAGGCTGGCACAAGTGCAAAATATTCAGGGTAGGTTGGCTTGGAGGAGTTGGTGCTGCAAAGTCTAAATGCAGTCTATTACCAGAAAGAAGCCCCTCTTCACAGGCAGTTGTTTTGAGGAAGGCATTCAACAGATTGGCCTCAACATTGTGGAAGGATAATCTTACTTTATTCAAATGTTACTCACTTAAATGTTGGTCTAAAAATTACTTTCACAGAAGCAACCAGAATAGCTAGATACTCTTCCTGGCCAAGTTAACACATGAAATTTGTTTTTTCCCAACTCTGCCATTTCTTGAAGTTTTTTTTGCTGATACTCTGTGTTCGTTATTTTCTCTCTCTTTTACTGGAAACATTGTCTACTGCATTTCAAGTACTTCACTAAGCATTGATTATAGGTAAATGAAAGATGTTTTTTGCCTTCATTAATTTATAGGTCACACTCAAGTAATCAAGGAAATACACAAGGACAGATTGTGTTATACAGAAAATGAATGGAGGACAGAAGTAAACAAACAGTATTTCCTTTCATTGCATAGTTAAAGACTGAGGAGATGGAACTTTAGCTGACACTTAAAAGAGTCAGCTCCTAAAAACAGAAAAAGCCTTTGAGGCTGAGGGAATAGCATACTCAAAAGGTCTAGAAAAGGGGAGGTTGGCAAAAAATGAGGTTTTAAGTGGGCAGGAATCACATACAGGACCTTGTGGGTGTTGGTAGAGTTTCATTGTAATTCCTAATCCATTTGGAAAGCCATTGAGTTCTCTGAGGCTGGGGAATGATACATCTAATTAAAGTTTTAAAGGATTACTGTGGCTTGCATGTGGACAACATAGAATGAAAAGCTAGAATGGAGTGGAAAGACCAGTAAAACTGTTGCACTTTTGATTCACCTTTCATCAGGTCCAGCTGCATGGAGTAAACTTAATCCTTGTGGGATATGGAGAAGGAAATCAAGCAAGGCTATAAACTAACACAGTTGGTAATAGGATTAACCTGTTTACCTGAGAATGCCTGGAGCCTTTAGTCCTACAGTGGTAGCTAAGGAGGTGAGGTGATGGATACACAGCAGCTAGTATATTGAACTGACTCCAAAAGCATCAGCTAGATAAGAAAGTCTGCTGTATATAAAAGTTTCTTCAGCTTTCAGGTTTGGTATTGTTCATTTTATTTATATCCTAAGTCAATTCCCTCATGGTTTTGTCTTTTAGTCACGGTACACTTACATTTATGCTGAACTAACAATTCCTTTCGCCTATGGAAGAGCCAACTAGCCCATGTTTTATACTGGGACTAAATATTATTCATTTCATTTCTGTGTACTTAATTTAAAATTAAAATACTATTCATGTGAGGATAGAGCTGTGTAATTCTTGCTTGCACAGTTCAGTCTCAGTTGGGCCTTCTGAGTTTAACTCCTGTATTTTTGGCTCATCACACTCTGTGGTTGTAAGAATGTAAACTTTCTGTGGCCTCATCCTCCTTGTTTCCTATGTTCCATTTCATATCCCTATGGATTCACTGACTCAACATTTTATTTCTGTGAACTAATCTTGTACATTCATTTCCCCTATTGAGTGTAATGTATTTGCCAAATCTGTATAAGTAAATCAAGTGGTAACATTCTACCCACTGAAATGTCAGTGTTCTCTAGGTTTTTATTTTGAATCTTACTTTCTTCTTATTCTGTGTGTACTTTGTCACTCACTTGTAACCTTAACTTCCAGGCCAGTATTCTAGCCTAAACCACAAACTTAGGTAACTTATGTTTCCAGCTATTACGTAGCTCCTCTTATATGAGACATGACTACCTATACGTACCATCTCAAGTCTAACATTCTAGTCCCTTAGGTTTTCTAACATTATGAGGTTCAACATACCATCCACTTATTACCTGAATCATACATCTCAGAGGTATTCAGAATTTCGTTCCTCTTCCCTTTAGAGCCTTGTCAATTTTGCAACTTAATTAAATGCTGAATCTGCCTTGTCTTTTCAGCCCTTAAGTGATACTTTTTTACATGAGGGCCTTCTCATTTCTATCCTCTGAATTGCACATTATCATTGAAAGCCATAAAATAATGGGTTTTCAAAATGGCGTTATCTAATTATATCATTCTCCAGACTAAAATCATTGAGTGGCTTCCTATGTTCCTCATGAAAGAAGCCAAACTCCTTAGCATGACATTTAAGAATTTTTGTTGTTTACCCTTTTTGTGTACCTCTCTGTTTTTATTCTCTCCTACTTCTACCTGGCTTTCTACTTTAAGTTTTGCTCCCCCCATCACCCCCCAAAAAGCACTGTCGCACTTTTACAACTTTTATCACAACATAGGATAACTGGATTTTTTCCTGTCATATTGCCTGTTAACCTTGCTAGTATCTACTCTGAATCTAACCTTGCTAGTATCTACTCTGAATCTTAAAACTGGCACAGTCAGTGAATAAATGGACAATACACATGAATAAAAATTGCTAACATAGGAGGTACTTTGGACCTGAAAAGATTTGTTTCTTTGTTTCTTTATTTTGGAAGGAAGGAAGGTGTGATCTTTGGTCTGTAACATAAATTCCCTAATCTTTTGTTTGTCCTGTGAAATAAGGATTGTTATTTTGTTTAAATAGCGTGATCCTTCTTAAACCTATCTTTTGAAGGAAGTAAACAGCAGAACTGAAAAACTGATTTTCTTTCATTTGTATGTACTTACAGTTTTCAAATATAAAAATTTAGTTTATAATACAGAAATTCATTCTTTCTAAGTATTGAAACTTAGCTTGACACTATGCTTACACTAGTTATAATTGGAACATAATTGATTGTGATGTGATAAAGTATATTGTACTTAGTAAAATATAAGAATAGAAAAGTATAGGTGATGTGAATAAACCAAAATTGTATATTTTGGGATTATTAGGTTTTACAACTTATGCAGATACAAGTTATGTATTAGAAATATTAATAAAAATATTTCAAACACACTAAGCAACATAAAAATACTGAAAATATGTTTTTATAAGTATTCGTAGAATGCAAAGGGGGTTAATATATTATTCTGGCTCCTGACCAGTCTGTCATTTTTTGTACTTCTAAAAAATACTAATATTTCTGAAGACAGCTATAAAGTGTTATTAAGTCTAAGCAAGGGAGTCCCTAACCATTGAAAACATATTTGATACTGCAAAACTCCCTTTTTTTTTTTTAACATACTAATTTTTCTGTACGGTAAATGAGATACTGATGTAACAGATTTCTTTTTCACAAAGATTATTTCCATGCTCAATTTAACTTCTTAATTTATCATTTTGTAGTTATAAGACATTCCTAACATGTGACTCTTTGTAACTCGAACATGGTAATATGGTTACTTTTCTTTATTGCTCTTCATTATTTTTCATGTAACAGAATAGAGCACCAAGTTCACTAAATGTGACAAGTTACTAATACAATTTGTAATGTTATTAGGAATTAATTTGAGCACTGTGTATAAAAAAGTATGTAACTCTTATGAACAGTGCCAAAGAATACATAGAATAGGGTTCTTCCCTGTACTTTCTCAGAGAATGGTCTTTGTTCAGTTCATACCAAGAGAAAACTTTGAATAACTTTGGTCAGAAGAATGTAGGTGTGGTTGGAAAACAGATGGATAATTTCTGAGTCTCACTTTTTGATCAGTTTATGTAAAAGATTTCTGTTGTCGAGGTATCTAAGTACCTGTCAGCTACCATCTCAAATTGGTAAAAAAAAAAAACAAAAAATTCTTCCTTTCGCTCATGCCCCACTATTCCAACGGACAAATACTAGTATCTCCATAGAGAATATACTTCTCTCTTTGATACTTTAACAGTACAGCAATCTGTTCTCCAAAAATTAATTGGGATTTATTCAATTTAATTTATGAGGATTTAGGTAACTTATGTTTCCAGCTATTAAGTAGCTCCTCTTATATGGCACAATTATAAAAATATTACATTGTTTATCAGGGTCATTATGAGAAAGGAAAGCGATTAGAAACAATGTCTCATATATTGTCCAGTGTCCTTTATGTAGAGACTTATTTATTAAATTCCTCCCATTATTAAAGAAATCTTTTTTTTCCTAGTGATATACTTTCTCTTGTCAGATTTGAGAACTCAGTTTTAACTGTTTGGGCTTTAGTTTTCTTTCATGTATGAATCTTGCCCACCCACATTTTAGAGTGTTATTAACCCTGTGCTCTTCACAGGCTAAGTGGCAAACCTGTGTCATTTAAAAAAAAGAAGCCTCTGCTTTACTTTATCAGGATCTCACTCATTCTCCCTCTTGTGGGTAGGGTGGCTCCCTGCCGCTCAAAGTACAGCAGTAAAGCTGGCCTTCTGAATCTCATTTTTCTAAGGTTTTACAGAATCTATGATTTGAATTGGTTATTGCTTCAAACCTTTGTTGATTTGTGAAAAACATTGTCACTGTATTGATTAATTTTAGTATATGACTGTACTACTGGGAAAATTCAGAGTTTGAATTTTATAAGAATAATCTGAAAGTAGTAAATAACTTTTAAAACTTGTTTCATCTTCAGTATTGTAAAAATTTTTAATAATGTTTTACTGAAATAGAAATATTCTTGCTATGTTGCTCAGCAGATTTAAGAATTTTGCTCAGTTCTTTGGTCAGTCACTTTTAGGAATGAATTCTATTTAATAGTGAGTTTTTGTATTATTTAAAAAACTAAAATGGAAGATTTGTCAACATCAATGAAAATTCAAGGACATGTTTGTTACAGTACATTAATGGTCATCATAGTATTTTGTTTTCAAATCCTTCAAGAGAATTTTGAAAAATTGTTTATCTTTCCTTTCTTAGTTTAGCATATAAAAACTTTTGACCTTTTACCTACATACGTACAAAGAATGTAGTTTCTAGCATATTTAAAATACAGGTATTTCAAAATGTTTATATTTCATCTAAACATATACAGAGAGTAAAATTTTATATATTGTTTTCCACTTAAAATATATAGCTGCCTTTTAAAAACAGAGATAGCATAGTTTTTCTCTGTCTCCATAAACTTGTGTTTTAATTCTACTCCTACTCATGATTTTATACTAATACAGTTAATACTCAAGTCTTATTAATCAAGCATAATTTTCTTTGTAAGAAATCTGTATGTAAAATGACATTAACATTGTAATTTCAGTTCCAGTTGTTAAAAATTATTAACATTATTACTAATATATAATGTATAATTCCTCTAACAACAGATATGTGTAGTTAATTATTAAGCATAAAAATTTTATTGTAAATGTATCATGTAATGAGATGGAGATTGCCCTCTTCAATTCATGTACATGTTATTACATGTTACTGAGTAGATGAGAATGGAAAGACTTGTTATAGTCATATAATTTAGTTTTTAGATCATTTTTCAATTTATGTGCCAAAAATCAAATTGAATATATCATGAAAACTTATTTTTAATAGTTTCCAATGGACAGTTCTGTTATATCCTCCTTTAAAATTGTCAAAAGCAAAGACTTGTAAGCAACTCGAATTGTAGATGGATTTGTTACATAGTCATAAATCAGAGTCCTGTCTTTATTAATTTTGGGGGTTCCCAGAAGTCTTTACTGATTTTCCAAATGCCCAGTAGTTTCTCTTACTCTTTACTAAAAAAATTTACTAAAATTGTAATTTTAATATCTTTTCTGCAGTACATACTTTTTCTAATATAAAAATATTTCGATTTTGTCACAACCTTGAAATTGCAGATTTAGCTTATTCACTTAATGAAGAATATTATTTGCCATACAATATAATTGGAAAAATAGTCTATCAAGTATTTTGGGAAAACTAGACTTTATGCCAGAAAAATTATGACTTTATTTTCAGTTAAAAAATCTACGGAGGTCGAGTGTGGTGGTGCACTCCGGTAATCCTAGCACTCGAGAGAATTGTTGCAAGTTCAGGATCAGCCTGGGCTACAAAGTGAACCCAAGGCCAGCCTGAACTGCATAGCAAGACCCTGTTTCAAAAAGACCAAAAGAAAAAGAAAAAAGAAACCAAAACTATAGAAAAATGGATGAACTTTGAGACAATGTTAAATGAAGTGAATCAGATACATAAACTTAACTATCACAGGACTTCTCTTGTATGAGAAACAACATATAAATAAAGTACAAAATAAAAGGTAGGAAATAGCAAGATGGATCTTTAGCATATGGGAAGGGAACTGAGAGATGGAGCAGGGAAGGAGGCAGTTGAGGGAAATGAGATTTTGCAAGAGGAGGAAGGATTGTGAGGTATTGAATGCTTGCTCCAAGTCCCTGTGAGTAATGTCAGTATGTACTACAAACGTGCAACAAATTATGTATATGAAGGGGTCTGAGAGATGCAGAGAAGGGGGGAAAGTAGAGGGACTAACAAAGAGAATTAAGTATGTATGTCTTTTTAACAACTTCTCATGATGAATGTAATCATTATGCACTGTAAGTATGTACCAAAAAATGAAGTCTAATACTTCTTTTGAATGATTATAAGCATCATTGAGAGATAATTTGTGAAATAAATCATTGTATTCTTGAGTAATAAAAATCATACTATAAAGATTAAAGTGATGTGGACATAATTAAATTGACTAAGTTACTTAAAATCTGAGATATAAAATAACTGTTTCTTATTAGCCAGAGCAATTAGACAAGAGAAAGAAAAGAATAAGGATAACAAAGGAAGAAGTTAAATTATCATTATTTGCAGATGATATGATACTCTACATAGAATACCCCCAAAACTCCACCAAAAGGCTTTAATAACTAAATTCAGAAATGTAGTTTGTTACAAAGTCAACACTCAAAAATCAATAGCAATACTGTAGTCAAGCAACAAACTCACAGAGAGAAATCAAGGAAACCATACCCTTTACAATAAATAGAATCCCCCCAAAATGAAATACTTAGAAATAAATCTAACAAAGGAAGTAAAAGAGCTATACATTGAAAATTATGGTACTCTGAAAAAAGAGATTGAAGAGGATGTCAGAAAATAGATATTCCTTGTTTGTGAATAGGAAAAACCCACCTAGAGAAAACGGCCCTGCTCACAGAACTGTTATATAGATTTAATGCAATCCCAATCAAAATATTGTTGGCATGCCTCACAAAATTAGAGAAAACAATCTTAAAATTCATTTGCAACCAGAAGAGACCTAGAATAGCAAAAGGAATTCTGAGCAACAAAGGCAAGTCACAGGGCATCACAATCTCTGACCTCAAATTATACTGCAGATCTACTGTAATAAAATCAGCATGGTATTGGCAAAATAAAACACCAAAAAACAAACTAGACACGAGGTCATGGAACAGAATAGAAGATGCAGACACAGCTCCAAACACTCAACCACCTTGTTTTGGCAAAGTAGACAAATAGGTTCATTGGAGGGACCTCTTTAATAAATGGTGCTGGAAAAATTGGCTTTTCACATGCTGAAGACTGAAACTAGACCCATGTCTACCAACATGCACTAATAAAGTCAAAATGGATCAAAGATCTGAATATTAAAATAAAAACACTAAGTTTACTGGAAGAGAAAATAGGTAGAAATCTTGAAAACATAGGGGTGGGCAGAGACTTCATGAACAAAACCCAGACCTCACGGAAAATACTTCAAAGAGTCAACAAATGATTTCACCTTATTAAAAAGCTTTTGCAGAACAAAAGAAGTCACCAACAGAGTAAAAAGACAACCCACAGAGTGGAAAACATTATAGCCAGTTGTTCCTTAGACAGAGGACTTCTATCTAGAACATATAAAGAATTGAAAAAAATCAGGTCCTATAATTCAAAGACTCTAATTCAGAACTGTGCATCTAGAGATAAATACCCACTTCTCAGATGAAGAAATACAAGTGACAAATCCATGAAAAAATGTTCAACATCATTGATCATCTGAGAGATGCAAATTAAAACCACAGTGAGATTCCATCTCACTCCAGAAAGAATGGCTGCCATCAAGAAATCAACCAATAACAAATGATGACGGGGCTGTAGGGAAAAAGGAACCCTTCTCCACTGTTGGTGGGAGTGCAGACTGCAGCAACCACTGTGGAAATCAGTGTGGAGACTCCTCAGTAAACTAGGATTAGAGGTCCCATTTGACTCAGGTATTCCCTTTCTGTGTATCTTCCCAGAAGAATTAAAAGTACACCACAGTAATATATGTGCACTCCTGTTGAGAGCAGCACAATTTGTAACAGCTAAATATTGGAAACAACCCAAATGTGCATCAAACAAGGAATGAATAAAAAAGATGGGATTTTTAAAAGTAGAATAGAATACTACTCAGCTATAAAGAAGTATAAACTTGAGACTTATAGATAAATGGATGCAACTTGAGATCATACTCATAAGTGCAATAAATCATACTGTCTCACTAGTGTGAGTAGAATGAGTAAATATGACTCAAAATGTACAATAGATGTTGTGAATTGGGAAGAAACTGTTCAAAAGAAAAGAGAAACCATGATGGGAAAAGGAGAAAGGAAGGAAAAAGAAAAAAAAAAATATATATATATATACATAAGGTAATTAAGACAATTATAGAAGTAGTTTCAGTTATTGAAGGGAAAGGTTTGAACTAATATTGTCTGGACAATATTTTTTGCCTATGTCTTATATTCTTAATAACTGCTAGTGATATGATAAAGATAATGATATGTCATGTTTTAATATTGCTACTTTCCTACTGTTTTGAAACTGTTCTACTGGTATTATTTTTTTCTTGCTTGCTTTAAAATAAAATAACTCATTAGTTTGTAATAAAGCAGTATGTTATATGGAGGAAACTATAAGCCATTTTTGAAAAAAGAACAGGAATCAAAGTATATTACTTTAGTAAGTACATAAGTATGTAGGTACTAAGTTATCATGTTGGGATTTTATAATTAAAATATGTCAATAAAAGATGCATTAACTTTGTCAGACATAGTGATCAAATTTCCCATATACTTAATGAAAGAATAAAATACATGCTTCTAGAAATAACTGGTTTAGTGCTTAGTAAATCATTTTATGTACTGGATAAAACTATAGAAAATATGAAACATTTCATAAAATACAGAATTAACCACAATATTCCTAAGTTTGATCAAGTATTATCTAATATGTAAGTAATGGTACACCTTTATTTGAATGAGATCACATGAAATGTTTATTTGCAGGTTTTAGCCAGTATACCCTGAAATTTTAGTAGCTTTAGAAAACATTTAATTTATATTAAAAGTTTCACTGTTTATTGCTTTCAAAGGTTTGAAGATTTTCTTTCTTTCTTGCAGATGTGTTTAACTATTGAGAATTTCTAGAAATATATGTATTTAGGTCAATGTCTGAGGTTGAAAAGCAGCTTCAACATATGACTCTTTTATTTTCATGGGTGTCTCACTCAAGAGTGAAGTTACTTCCCACTAATGTACTCTATACTGTCTGATTTCTAAACCAGAATACTTTCCTTCTAGTGTCACAGTTCACTTATAACAGGAACACGTGAAAGACTTGGGTTTGTTGAGGGCAAGTCTCACCAAATCCAAGAAGATCCACCAACATTTTCAAACTTCAGATAGTGCAGTGTAGTTAGTCTCAGAATAGTAATTTGGTATCTTTCTTTTGTGAGAAAGAGGATGTGTAGTGTTAAAGGATATAGGGGATGGAGAACCTGTATGAGTATTTTTTGTTTTTTGCAGAACTATGTGAGGTCTTAGTAAATCAGTTTTCAGGAAGAGATAAGAATGATAAGTATCTGGAAATTATTCCCTTTAAAACCATTCATGCTTTTATAGTCCTTTATACCATTCCCTAGTTAGTCTTAGGGTTCTAAGAGAAAGTAAATTTGGAGGTAGGAAATAGATTAGGGGCTGGGGTAAAAAGTGCTAGGCTAACATGCGTGAGGCCCTGAATTTGATATTCAGTGCCATACATACACAAAAAATAATAACTCCTTGGAAACTGGCAGTGTTATTCTGCCTTATTCTTCAGTCAAAGCAGTGACAGAGGTTGCCCAGAACCAAGGAGGAGACATAGACCTCACTTTTTTTTAAAATGAGAAATATTGAAGAATTTGTTGACATTTTAAAATATGCCTTTGCCTCTATATGCCAAATACTGTTAGATTATTGTAAGACAGGAATGAATAAAACAGACGCAGCAGTTTGCTTCCTGAAGCCTGTGATCTAACAGAAGAGAAAAGAAGCAGTTAAAATACTGTGTGATAGACACAGAGACAGGAGAGTGCAGGATTCTATGGACTCCTACAGGAAGAGCCCCTAACCTGGATAAAGTGCCCCTGAGGTGAATCTCTGCAAAGGAAGTAACCTGAAGACTCTACTGTGCATTGAGTTTTATTGATATGATTACAGCACAGCCATGCTTTTTGAAAGCTCATTGTTTTATTCTGCTCAGTACTTAAAGGAAACTAAGTGGAGTGATAGTATCAATTTGATTTTGAGCGTGGGTGAACTAACTGTGGGAAGATAGATGGTCATTATTTGGGCTGTGGAGCTGGGTTGGAGGTTCTTAGGACCTAGCAGTAGCAACCTCCCCTGGAAAGTGCTTGGACGGGTTGCCTCACATCATAAGAATTTGCTTGAACTGTATTTGGCACTATGTCAAGTCTGTCCATGTGGCTTATATTAATTTATTGATGAATTTTCTTTTCCCTGAAAAGAAAAATTTGCTACCCCGGGATAATGCCTGTAACAAGCAGGTTTTTCAATTAAAGGTCTACCTCTATAATTTTTAACTACATATATGGGGCTCTGTCAGTTTTCTGTAACATTAGGAAAAGGGATGAGACAAATTGTTTGAATGGTTTGATAAGTTAGTTTTGGGTTAAGATAAACTGGTCTGTAAGAAAACAGCCTTTCCTAGCACTCAGGAAGCTGAGGCAGGCCATGAGTTTAAAGCTAGCCTGGGTACATGGTGAGACCCTGTCTCAAAAAACAAAGAAAAAAAAAAACCCGTAGCCTTCCAGTGTAAACATCAGCAAAAGGAAAAACTTCTGGGTAAAGGCCCAGAGTTTGGATTATGGGATTTATGTTATTCCATAATTTCAAAGGAATTTGAGAACAAAACTTCGACCAAGAAGTTCTTGCTGCCCAAGAATTTTATTTATCAGAAAAATGAGAATGAATGTGTTTGAGTAAACTTTAATCAGTTTACAGTAAGAGCAGCATGATTAATGAAAGTTGTTACATTGATGACAGAGACCCCTGAAAGACTTTGGAGTGGGATCATGCACCAGCGAGGCTAAGTGTCATGTAAACAGCAGCGTAAACCTTAATGGTCTGAGTAGAATGTTTACATGTATGTAAGTAAAGTGAATTCCACGGCAGCCTTTTATTTCTCTTGCTGTTTCTTATTCTCACTGGCTTTGATTTTACGTAAAAACAGGGACATTACTTTGATGTACTCTGTCACTGAATGTTTCTATTATTTTGGCCCTTTTAAAAAAAATTTTAAAGATAATAAAATCCAACAAAACAAAACAGAACAAAGCCAATCAAAACAAAGCAGCAAAATTGGTACAGAACTTCAAAGTGGGATACTAGGAAAACAACAATAGCTACCATAGTGTATCTTGTTATCTTCACAGTAATTGTCCATTCCTTCAGGTATAGCAAAATGAAACCGAAACAAAACAGAATAGAACCAATCAAAACAGAATATTGAATACAACAAAACAATCAAAACAAAACAGAACGATATTGGACTTCAAAGACAGATAGAAGGAAATCCCCCATATTTGCTATGTTGCATACTGTCATTCTCCCAAGATGCCTGCAAAGTCAACAGACAGTACAAGCATTCAGCTGCTATCAGTTCCTGTCCTCCGGAACCAGCCGGTTGCTTACAGGGGGAGTAGGGGGTGTGGGGTTTGGGTTTGAGTCTCAGCTCCAGCGCAGGTAGGCTCACAGGAGGAGCTGACTTTTCTCTTTCTGGACCCACAGTTTTCATGGCTTACCAGAAAGGCTTCTTGTCCAGCTTTTGGATCCCAGTTCACAGTTTATGTTGGCCCCATTGCCCTCATTCCACAGACATCAAGTAACAAGTGTTTTTTTCTTTGCATAGTCATTAAATGTTTGGTTTGATAGGATGTATGTATTTTCTCTTGAAAGTCCAAGTGCCTTTCCCCCCTTTCACTGTTAGCATTTGTAATGTTTGGAGGGAAACCTGAGACAGCAGCCTACGTGAGAGACTGTTTTTTTTTTTTTTTTAATAATTTTATTTAAAGAGAAAACAAAACAAAACAAAATAGAATAAAGGGTAGCAACAATACAGTATTCTAAGGAAAAAAGGAAAAGCACAACAACAAAAAAACCTAAGAAATTATTGCTTGACAAATTACATACTGACTTCTTGGAAATAGTTGTTCAATTTACAAAGTGAAAACATGTAAAGTAGACATTCAAACAGTGAGACTATTAACAGTTCT
>PVJX010009010.1:0-62853 GCA_004027295.1 Dolichotis patagonum | reverse complement strand
CAGTATTAGATGTAATAAAATCTTAATGTGTATATTCTCTTGAAATAGATGACTGAAGGTTTGTGTTGCCTTCAGGAAGGTGTGTATAGGGATTTGTTTGACAAGAATGGAAATGGAGACAGAAAAAAGAGATACATAGAGAGAGCAAAAGATCTCACTCTGACATTCCCTATCAAGGACATGCTACAATGACATAAAAACTCTCCAACCCATAACGTTTCCACTACTTCTTAACATCACAATGAAATAAGCAGAAAACCTTTAGCACATGGGTCTCATGGAACATTCCAAACCCAAACAGTCATGGTAACCACCTCATGACTGAAAAATGAATGAAACGCCTAAGAGTAAATGGCTCACTTTGTCTTCAAGAAAGAAATTTTGATCTTTGTGGACCAAATATTGTGGAACATTTCCATCATCTCAACCAAAACATTGCCTTATCCCAAAAAATTAGTAAGAGACCAAAATAAAGGACAAAGACACAGATAAAATCAGAGTCGAGGCTTAATACAAGAGACTCAGAGTTCACTAGAGACAGATCACTCACAGCTACAGCAGGATAGTGCAGTCTAACTGGGTCACAGAGGAAGAAACGAAGATATAATGTAGATGAGAGATGGCGAGCAACAGCACAGTCACCCTTCACCTACTGAATCCCTGGAATATTAAGCTGTATAATTCTAAACATGAAGCAATAAAAAGAAAGATTTGCTCTGGGCAAAATTCCCTATGCAGTTTAGAGATGTAAAAAATAGAGAATCTTTTTGTAAGTCTTGCACTGTGACTTTTTTCTGTGACTGAGGATACTGTCTGTCTTGCATATAAATTATTTTTGGAAATGAAGGCTACCTGAAATATGACATAGTAGAAATAATTGCAAAAAAATCTAAGAAATAATATATATTGAACTGTGAGATGAAGAAAAAGTGTGTAATCATATGGAGTATGGAAGTGGCATTTGGTGGCACTTAACAGGGACTCTCTAGTTAAAGGCAAGTTTCAAACTATTTTCTTTAAGTCTGAAACCTGGACCAAGGGGCTTGTTTTTGTTGTTGTTGTTGTTGTTGTTGTTGTTTTCTTTGTGCTTCAAATAAAACCAACTTTATTGATACCTCTTATTATACTCTAAGCCAGAGAGAAATGTTAGTATTCTCCATCCAAGCAAAAGCAAAGGCCAGTTATTTTTAACAAAAAAGAATAAAAACAATGACACAGAATTTCAAAGTAAAGCAAAAATAAATTAATGCTAGTTAATATGTTACATATTATTATGTTCAAAGTAGTATTATGTTCAGATTATAAGATTTAGGCATGAAAAAATGATTAAACAATGAATGGATAAACTAAGAGATTAATAGTATAGTTATCTGTCTTGTGTATAGTAGTATAGCTATCTATCTTGTATATATATGCATATATATATATATGTATGGTTATTTATGTTGTATATATCTTGTATAGTATAGTTATCTCTCATTATATATATATATATGCATATGTAATCTTTTTCCTTCTTTTTTTCCTTTCCATTATCTCAATTGTTCTTCACTTTTAAGCACTTTCTTTCCCTTTCATTTTCACAATATCTGTTGTACATTTTGGACTTATTTACTCTTTCACTTTTTATACTAGTGAGACAATTTGATATTTACACATGCCAGTCTAAATTATTTCACTTATGAGTGTGGTCTCAAGTTGCCTTCATTTACCTATAAAAGGCTCATTCATTCTTCTTTTTAGTTAAATAATACTCCATTGTATAAAAATACATCTTTTTTTATCCTTTCTGCAGTTGGTGGGTATTTGGGTTGCTTTCAAGATTTAGCTTTATAAATTCTACTGCTATACACGTGGGTGCACACATATATCATTGTGGCATGATGTTTTCATTTCTTCTGGGAAAATACCCAGAAGAGGAATACCTGGATTGAATAGGACCTCTAATCTTAGTTTTCTGAGGAATCTCCCCATTGATTACCACAGTGGTATACATTCACAATAAGAGTGGAGAAGGATTCTTTTCCTACAATCCTACCAGAATTTGTTTATCATTGATTTCTTGATGTTGACCAGTCTTTCTGGATATGGAATCTCAGTGTTGTTTTAATTTGCATTTCTTTAATGACCAGTGATGTTGAACATTTCCATATATATATATATATATATATATATATATATATATATATATATATATATTTGTCATTTGTATTTCCTTATTTCAAAAGTGTATGTTCATCTCAGATGCACATTTTTGGATTGAGCCTCTAAATTTGCAGAGGGGGGCCCTGTTTATTTTTCAGTTCTTTATATGTTCTAGATAAGAGTCCTTTGTCTGAGGGACAGTTGGTTAAATTTTATTTTCCATTCTGTGGGTCTTCTTTTCTCTCCGTTGCTAATTTCTTTTGTTGTGCAAAATCATTTTAGTAAGATGAGATCATTGTTGATACTTTGCAGTAATTCTCATGCATTTTGCATTTTGTACATGAAATTTTTGCCTACCCTAAGGCTTCAAGATTTCTACCTACCTTGTCTTTCAGTACATTTACTGTTTCTGTTTTGATATTTACAACTTTGATCTGTTTTGACTTTAGCTTAGTGTATGATGATGGACATGCACTAGTTTTAGTCTTGGGCATATGGAAAGCCAATTTTTCCAATATCATTTATGAAAGGGGCTACCAGTCTTCCAGTAAAGAGGCCCCTTTGTCAAATATAATGTGACTGAGTGTGTTTGTAGTGGTACCCACATCTTCTAATCTGTTCCCCTGATCCTGAGGTCTGTATTTTTTTGCCAATACCTTGCTGATTTTATTACAGTAGCTTTGTAGTACAATTTCAAGTCAGGAATTGTGATGCATTTCATTATATAGATGTTTTACATCTTTGTTGGATTGATTCCTAAGTACTTCATTTTGGGGGATGTTACTCTGAAAAGTGTTATTTCAGTAACTTCTCTCTTATTGAGTTTGTTGTTTTTGTATAAGAATACTATTGATTTTTGAGTGTTGACTTTGTATTCAGCTACTCAGCTGAATTTGCTTATTAAGTCTAGTAGTCTTTTGGTGAAGTTTGTGGCATCTTCTTTGTGTAGTATCATGTAATCTACAAATAATGATCTCTTAACTCCTTCCTTTTGTATTTTATTCATTTTATTTCTCTCTGTTGTGTAATTGCTGTGGCTAACATTTTCAGAACTACATCGAGTAGTAGTAATGGTAATGGACATCCTTGTCTTGTTCCTGATTTTAGAGTAAAAGCTTTCAGTTTTTGTTTTTTAGTATGATGTTGGCTATTGGTTTATCACAGAGAGTTTTTATTAGATTGAAGTGGTGATCATCTTTTCCTATTTTCAGTGATTTTTTTATTATGAATGAGTGTTAGAGTTTATCAAATGCTTTTTCTGCATCTACTGAGATGTCATATGATTTTTGTCTTTGGCTCTCTTGATATAGTATATTATGTTTGTTGAAATGCCTGTTTTGAACCACCCCTGCATTCCTGGAGTGAATCTCACTTATTCATGGTATAATGTTCTTGATAATTTGCTGCATTCTATTTGGTAGTATTTTACTGAGAATTTTTACATCTGCGTTCATCAGGGAGATTGGTCTGAAATTTTCCTTTTAGGAGGCATCTTTGTCTGGTCATGGTATCATTGTGATACTTGCTTCCAGGAATGACTTAGGGAGAATTGCCTCACTTTCAATTTCATTAAAGAGTTTGAGGTGTACTGTGTTAAGTCATCTCTAAATTTCTTGTAGAATTCAGCTGGGAATCCATCAGGACCTGGGCTTTTCTTAGTTGGTAATTTTTAAATTATTTTTGACTTCTGTAATTGATATTGGGTTAGTGAAAATGTTTATGTCTTCTTGATTCATTTTTGGTAATTCATATGTTTCTAATACTCTATTTCTTCTGTGTTTTCTAGCCTGTGCAAATAAAGATTTTTAAAGTAGGAATTAATGATTTTCTGAATTTCCAAATGGATCTGTAGTAATTTCACCCTTTTCTTTCCTTATTGCATGAATTTCAGGTTTTTTCTTTCATTTTCTTATAACATCAAGTAGGGGTTCATCAATTTTGTTTTTTTTTTTATAGAATCTACTCTTTGCTTCATTAATTCTTTTTATATTTTCTTAGTCTCTATTGTGTTCATTTTTAGTTTTTTATTTAGGGGAAAAAAGCAAAACAGAAAAAAGGATAGAAATAATAGAGAATTTCAAAAATAAAAACAGTAAGAAAAGACTAGTCAAAAATACAGTAAGAAACCACTAGTTGATAAATTACATATTGTTATCTTAGAAGTAGTTGTTCAAGTTACAAAATCAAAGCATAAAAAATGGACAGACCATCAAACACTGACAGTGCAAACTATTCTATTTGATGAGCTAACAAAAACTTAGTAGTATGGTTATCTATCTTGCACCCTCAAACATACATACAGTTATATCCTTTAGAGCACTTTCTTTCCATTTCATTACTATGGTATCCATTATACATTTTGGATCTTATCACTCTTTCAGTATTTTTTATACGAGAGAGACAATATGATATTTGCTCTGATCTTTATAATATATTCCCTTCCATGAGCTTTGTCTTAACTTGCTTTTCTTTTTCTAGAGGCTTGAGGTATAAGAATAGGTTGTTTATTTGTGCTCAACCTGTTTCCCTGATGTGAGAATTCACTGCTACATATATTTCCCTCTTAGAACTACTTTCATTACATTCCACAGGTTCTGGTATGTTGTATCTGCATTTTCACTGAGTTATAGATATTGCTTAATTTCTTCTTTCATTTCACCTATAACCTATTGGTTGTTCAAGAGGTTCTTAGTTAATTTCCATGAGTTTATGTAGGTTTTACAGTTTCTTTTGCCATTAATTTTCAATTTCAATGCACTACAGTCAGTAATATGCATGGGACAATTTCAATGCCTTTGCATTTACTTGAGAATGTTCTATGGGCTAATATATGGCTAATATTTTGCATAATGTCTCATGTACAGCTGAGATAAATATGTATTTAGATGTTGTTGGGTGAAACACTCTCTAAACATCTAATTATATCCACTTGTTCATATGTTTGATTCAGTTCTGTTATTTCTTTGCTGACTTTTTATCTAGTTGATCTGTCTCCTTATAAAAATGGAGTATTAAGGTTCCCTGTTACAATTGTGTTATTGTGCCACTGATGTTTTTATTTTAAAGAGAACAAAACAAAACAAAGCAGATCAGAGTGAAACAATGCAAGTAACACAGGATTTCAAAACAAGACAATAAGAAATCAACAGTGGCTAACATAGTGGTTCTTGTTTTCTTCATAACAGTTGTTGATACCTTCACATACAATAAATTAATACAAAACAAAATAGTATAAAACCAATCAAGACAAAAGAATGAAAGCCTTACTGGCCTTCAAAACCAGACACTAGGAAATCAATAATGGCTACAATACTGTCTTTTGTTCTCTTCAAAATAGCTGTCTATACCCTCACAGTCATTGAAATCAAATAATAGAAAACAGACTAAAACCAATCAAAACAAAGAATAACAGTGTTATTAAAATTCCAAACAAAATTATAGGAAATCAGCAGTGGCTACCATGAGGTCTCATTTTCTTCAGTGCATTTGTTCATACCATCGCACATAATAAAATGGATTCTTGTAAACTCTTTAGAAGAAGTTCCAGGCACATATAAGGCCTTTCTGTATTACAGTGGAAAACAAAACAAAACAAAAGCAGTATAAGAAAAACAAGAAACAAAGGATACAAATAAATAAAAATAACAAAGAGCCCAAAACCATAACAATGTAGGCTTTCAAATCAAGGTGGTAGAAACACGACAAATTTTGTTGTTTTGCATAGTTATCTTCAATAGGGTTACTTGAATTACCAGATATAGACATGCAAAATAGATATAATCCTACAAATATTAACTATTTTATTCCAAGAACTAATAGAATTAGTAGTACAATCATCTTAGCAATCTTAAGTGTATAGATATAAATCTTTATCTTTCTTCTTTTCTCTTCTTTCTTTTCTCTTTTTAACTGAGTTGTTTTTTCCTCTGAGCATTTTCTGACCCTTTCACTATATTTTTTGAAGATTTTGTGTCTTATATACTCTTTCAATTTTTTATGCCATGGAGACAATAAGGTATTTAGACATGTGATTTTGATTTATTTCACTTATGACTTTGGTCACAAGTTGCATCCATTTACCTATAAAAGCCTCAGTGTGGTCCAACTTTACAGTTGAGTATAGTACTCCATTGTATAAAAATACTACATCTTTTTTGTCCAATCCTCAGTTGATGGGTGTTTGGGTTGTTTCCAGGATTTAGCTACTACAAGTTGTGCTGGTATAAACTTGGGTGAACATAAATCACTGTGATATGATGTTTTCAGTTCTTCTGGGAATATGCCCAGAAGTATAATACCTGGGTCAAATGAGACCTCCAATTCCAAGTTTTTGAGGAACTTCTGATTTTGACAGTCATTGTACCAGTCTATATGCCCACCAACAGTGCAAAAGGGTTCCTTTTTCCCCACAGCCTCTCCAGCATTTGTTATTAATATGGTGGTTTTCTTAATCCTGGCCATTTTTCTGGAGCAAGATGGAATCTCAGTGTATTTTTAATTTGCATTTCTCTAATGACCAACAATGACAAATTTTTTTTCTGTATATATTTACCATTTGTATTTCCTCAACAGAGAAATGTGAATTCATCTCAGGTGCCCATTTTTGGATTTGGACCTTGAATTTTGGGGGCATGATTATTTTTTAATTCTTTATATGTTCTAGATAGAAGTCCTTTGTCTGAGGGACATTTGACTAAATAAGAGTTTTTCCCAATTTATGGGTTTTCTTTTCACTCTGTTGAGGACTTGTTTTGACATGCAAAAATTTTTTAATAAGACAAGATCCCACTTATTCATTCTGGGAAGCATTTCCCATGCAGTTTGATTTTACTTCATCAATTCTCTGTCTATTCCCATGTCTTCAAGGTTTCTACCTACTTTATCTTCCAACAGATTTAGTGTTTCCATTTTGACATTTAGATCTTTGATCCATTTTGACTTTAGTTTAGTGCAAGGTGATAAGCATGAGTCTGGTTTTAGTTTTCAGCATATGGAAAGCCAGTTATTCCAGGACCATTTAATAAAGAGGCTATCTTTCTTCCAGTGAATGTGTTTGGACTCCTTGTCAAAGATAAGGTGGCTGAGTGTGTTGGTAGTGTGGTTGTATCTTCTATTCACGTCCACTGATCCTCAGGTCTATTTTTATTCTAGTACCTTGCTGATTTCATCACAGTAGCTTTATAGTATTAATTCAAGTCAAGAATTAAGGTGCCTCCTGCCTTGCCTTTGTTGCCCAGAATTGCTTTTGCTATGCTAGGTATCTCCTGCTTCCAGATGAACTTTAGGAATCATTTCTCTAGATCTGTGAGGTATTCTAATGGTATTTTGATTGAAATTGCATTAAATCTGTATAACAATTGTAGGAGAATGGCCATTTTCACAATGTTTATTCTTTCTATCTATGAACAAGTAATGTATTCCCATTTTATGAGATCCTCTTCAATGTCTTTATTCAGAGTACTGTAATTTTCACTGACTAGATACTTTACTTCCTTTGTTAGATAGTTTCCTAAGTATTTCATTACTTTTGACTGCTATTGTGAAGGGTATGGTTTCTCATTCTTCTCTCTCAGTGAATTTGTTGTTTGTGTAGAGGAATGATATTGATTTTTAGTGTTGAGTATATCTAGCTACATTACTGAATTTGGTTATTACAACTAGAAGTCTTTCAATGGAGTTTTGTGCAACTTCTATGTAGCCTATTATGTCAAATAATGATAGGTTAACTTTTTCTTCTCCTATCCTTATTCCTTTTATTTGTCTCTCTTGTCTGATTGCTCTGGCTAAAGTTTCTGGCATCATATTGTATAGGAGGGGTAGATAGTGGCCAGCCTTGTCTTGTTTCTGATTTTGGAGTGAAAATTTTCAGCTTTTGACCATGTAATATGATGCTGGCTTTTGGTTTGTCATAAATGGCTTTTATCAGATTAAGCTAGAGATCATCTATTCTGATTTTTTTAGGATTCTTATCATGAATGAGCGTTGTATTTTATCAAAAGCTTTTTCTGCATCTATTCAGATGTCCATATGATTCTTGTATTTGTCTCTATTGATGTGATGTATTACACTTATTGATTTGTGTATGTTGAACCATCCCTGTATTCCTGGCATGAATCCCATTTGGCCATGGTGTATAATCTTCTTGATGACTTACTTCATTCTGTTTGCCAGTATTTTATTGAGGATATTTGAATCTATGTTCATCGGAGAAATTGGAATGTAGTTCTCTTTTTTGCTTGAGTCTTTCTCTGGTTTTGGTATGAGATACCTGGAAACAAGATAATGCTTGTTTCCAGGAATGAGTTAGAGCGGATTGTTTCCATTTCAATTTCAATGCCAACAAGTGTCAGCATTAAATCTTCTTTGAATTTATTATAGAATTCTGCAGTGAATCCATAAGGACCTGGGCTTTTCTTTATTGGTAACATTTTAATTACATTTTAAATTCCATGGACTGAAATTTGGTTATTCAGCAGTTTCACACTTTCTTGATCCAGCTTTGGTAATGCATACATTTCTAGGAATCTGTCCATTTCTTCTGTGTAATCAGACTTAAAAGAGCAAGGGTTTTCCAAATAGGTATTGACTGTTTTCTATATTTCCACATTGTAGTGATCTCACCCTTTTGATTCTTATTGCATGAATCTGTTTTTTCTTTCTTTTTTTAACAAGGTTGTCTGGGGGCTTATCAACTTTATTTATTCTTTCAAACAACCAAAGCCTTGATTCCTTAATTCTTTATATTGTTTTGTTAGTATGCATTAGAGTAATTTCTGGACTGAGCTTTATAATTTCTTCCATTCTTTTGACATTGAGCTTGACTTGTTCTTGTTTTTCCAGATATTTGAGGTGTAGCATCAGGTTGTTTATTCGTGTTTGTTCTGTTTTCCTGAGATGGGCATTCACCACAGTAAATTTTCCTCTGAGGACTGCTTTCATGACATCCCACAGGTTCCAGTAAGTTGTATTTTCATTTACTTGTAGATATTGTTTAATTTCTTCTGTGACCCACTGAATGTTCAGGAGTGTATTATTTAATTTCCATGTGTTTATGGAGTTGTTGCAGTTCCTTTGGTCATTAATTGCCAGTTTTAAAACACCATGTTTAGATATTATGCATGGGATGATTTCAACTTGTTTGTATTTACTTAAGCATGTTCTATGGGCTAGTATATGGTCTATTTTAGGGAACATTCCATGTGATGCTGAAAAGAATATATATTCTGTTTTTGCTGTTGGGTGAAATACTCTGTACATGTCTATTAAGCACATTTGTTCACAAGTTTGATTCATGTCTTTTATTTCTTTGCTGATTTTCTGCCTAGTTAATCTGTTTCTTTGCATCAATGAGGTGTGAAGGTATCCCAGCATAATTCAGTTATTGTTTATTTGATTTTTCACTTCTATTAATATTCATTTTATATAGTTGAGTTCTCCCACATTTGGTGCATATATATTTAAGATTGTTATCTCTTCCTTGAAGTTTTAACCTGACCAATATGTAGTGACCTTTTTATCTCTTTTGATCATTCTTTGTTTGAATTTCACATTGTCCGTAAATAGAATAGCTACCCCTGAAGTTTTGAGTTTCCTGTTGCATTACAAATTGTTTTCCATCCTTTCACTTTCAGTCTATGAATTTCATTTTGGGTTAGATAAGTTTCTTGTATACAGCATATGATTGGATCTTGATCCATTCTGCCAGTCTGTTTCTTTTAATTGGTGAATTGAGGCCATTTATATAAGCGGTTATAACTGATATATATTGGCTTTTTTTGTCATGTTATCTTTCTGCTCTTGGTTCTTTAGCTTTACCTTCTGTTTAATTGTTTGCACTGCCAAGTGTTTCTTTCTGTTGGTTTTCATAAAGTCATAGCTTTTTAATGTCTATTTAGAATATCTTTCAGTATTCTTTGAAGGGCTGCTTTGGTGGTTATGAAGTTATTGAGATGTTCTTTATCATTGAAGTATCTTATTTCTCCATTGATTTTGAAGGATGATTTTGCAAAGTACATCAATCTGGGTTGGAAGTCATTTTCCTTTAGGATTGAAATGCTTCACTCCATGCTCTTCTAACTTGATTGTTGGTGTCAAGAAGTCTGCTGTGATTCTGATGGGCTTTCCTTTATAGGTGATTTGTTTCTTTTCTCTAACAGTTTTTAATATTCTGCTCTTAGATTGAATTTCTGATATGTTGATTATTACATATGTATATGTAGATTTATTTTTCATATGGCTTATTGGTGTTTGATATGCT
Source organism: Dolichotis patagonum (assembly GCA_004027295.1). NCBI lineage: Eukaryota > Metazoa > Chordata > Mammalia > Rodentia > Caviidae > Dolichotis > Dolichotis patagonum. The sequence continues at coordinate 52,451 of PVJX010009010.1, read as the reverse complement.
TCACTTATTTGTGTGTCAGTTCCCTTTCCAACGTTTGGAAATTTTTCAGCTATTACTTCTGTAAATAGTCTTTTTATATCATGTGTGTTATTACCATCTTTTTCATTTACACCTATTAATCTTCTATTGTTTTTCTTTGTATCATCTTGCAACTGCTAAATTGTTATTTCCTGATTCCTTGTTATTTTTAAATATCTTTCCTTTCCTGTTCAGTAGCTGCTATCTTGTCTTTGAGGTTTGAAAGTCTATCTTCACATTCATTAAGGTAGTTTTACCAGCTTTCAAAAGAATTTTTGATTTCCTGGATATCTCTTTGGATCTGTTTCATGCATTCTATTTCTTTCTTATATTGTTCCATTCAAGGTTTCAATTGTTTTGCAGTGTTCTTGGTTTATTTTTAATGATATCTTCTTTATATATGATCAGCATTTCTTTCATTATGTTTATCATTTCTTGTTTTATTTGGCAGATTATTTCTGATCTGAGTTCCTTTATACTTGACGGAATTGTGTCTTTACTTTCATTGCTATCATTTCAGAGGTTTCAGATGTATGGCTTACATTTTCTTCTATATCCATGTCTCCTGGGTTATTAGGGATGGGTTTGAGGTTTAAGATTGCATTTCACTCTTTCATTTTGTCATTTCCCTGTATCCCCTGGGGCAGTTGAATGCAAAGTCTCAGTTGTTTCTTGGAATGAGTATGGCTGACTATACCATAGATAGTTTCCCCAGTGCAATGGGGCATGTTAGGCAGGCTTTACTGGGTCCCTAGTGGCACTCAAAGTCTCCCCAAATGGTGGAGTATGCCAAGTGGACTTTCAGCACAACTCGTGAGGCTCACTGAAGCTCCCTAGTTCTCTCACGTCACTGGTCAGGACCTTACTGGTTCTCAGTGGTGTGCCAAAGCTGGATGATAGATGGAGTACACTGAACAGACTGTCAGCTAATGCCACTTAGTGCACCAATGCTCCCCAGCTTCTTGGGGTCTCTGGCTGCAGCCCCACCAGGTTCTGCATAACATACTAAGTTTTCACAGCTAGGTGCAGTTCATTGTGCAGGCCTTTAGCTCACGACATGCAGCCAACTAAAGTTATCCAGCTATTTGGGTTACTTGACAGGACCCAAGCCAGACCAAATTGTTGACCCAAAGGTCTTGGCCTGTTTGGGGACTCTGGATGGGACCCTACCAGGTTCCAAGCAAGATCCCACAGCTGCGCAACTAGGTAGAGTTCACTGTGGGGACCTTCTGCATGTGTCACTCAGCACAAAGCTGCTCCCTAGCTACCTGGGTGTCACAGAGTGGGGCCCAAGCAGGATCTGGATGATGAACCAAAGGTCCCAGACTGTTTGAGGACAGTGGGTGGGGCCCTACCATGTTCCAAGCAAGGTCTTATGGCTGCACAGCTAGGTAGAGTTCACTATGGGAGCCTTCAGCCTGCACCATTCAGCACATAGCTGTTCCCCAGTTATTTGGAGGTCACTAGGCAGGGCCCAAGGAGGACCCATGTGACAAATCAAAGGTGTCAGTCTGTTTGGAGATGCTGGACTGGCTCTTACAAGTTTCTGAGCAAGGCCCCATGGATGCACAGATAGGCTGAGTTTGCTATGGAGGCCTTGAGCCTGTGCCACAGAGCACATGGCTACACCCCAGTTACCTGGAGTGCATTTGATTTTTCATGTCTATTATCATTTCTTACATGGTTGAGTGTTCACAGATTTGGTGCATATATATTTATGATTGTTATCTCTTGTTCTTGAATTTTCCCCCAACAATTATGTAGTGACCTTCTTTACTTCTTTTAATCATTTTTGGTTTGAAGTTCATATTGTTTACAAACAAAATAGCTACTCCTGCTTTTTTAAATGTTTTTGTTACATTGAAAACAGTTTCCATCATTTGTCTTCCAGTGTGAGTTTTTTTAGTTAAGTGTGTTTCATGTATATAGCATATTGTTGGATATTGTTTCTTGATCTGTTCTGCCAAATTATTTCCTTTATTTAAATTGAGGCCATTTACATTGATGATTATAACTGATATGTGTTGGCTTATCTTTGTCATGGTATTTTCCTTTTGTTGGGTCTTTGTCTTTCCCTTTGTTTAATTACTTGCCCTGCCTGGTGATTTCTTTTTGTTCTTGGTTTAGGAATTGTGTTAATTTCTCTACCTAGAATATCTTTCAGTGCTCTTTCTAGAGTTGGTTTGCCTGACATTAATTTCTTCAGTTTTTTTTGTTATGGAAGTATCTTATTTCTCCATTATATTTGAAAGATAATTTTGCAGAGTACATAAATCTGATTTGAAAGTTGTGTTCTTTTAGGGCTTCAAATACTTCACTCAAAACTTCTTGACTTGAGGGTTTGGGCTGAGAAGTTGGTTGTGATTCTAATGGGCTTTCCTTGATAGGTGAACTCTTTCTTTTTCTAACAACTTTTGATATTCTTTTTTATGATGAATTTCTTGTATCTTGATTATTGTATGTCTGGGCATAGTTTTATTTTGCTTATGATTCTTTGAAGTTCTATATGCCTCACCTATCTGTATATCAAATTATTTTCCCATGCTACAAAACATTCTGCTATTACTTCTGCAAAGACTATGCTATTTTCATTGACCCCTGCCTTTTTATTGACATCTATCAGCCTTATTTTTTTTTACTTTTCATGGTTTTGAAGCTATTAAATTGTTATTTCATGGTCCCTTTTATTTTCATGTGTTCTTTCCTTTCATGATTACTAGCCATGATCCTGTTTTCAAAGTCTGAAAATCTACATTCAGTTTTATTCCAGTGGTTTTGTCAGTTTTCAGTGGAATTCTTAATTTCCTGGATATCTCTTTGAATTTGTTTCATGTATTCTGTTTCTTTCCTATACTGTTCATTCAAGGTTTGCATCATTTTCCCATGCTCTTGTACTTTTTCATCTATGTCTTCTCTAGCTATACTGAGGAATTCCTTCATTGAGGTTATCATTTCTTCTTTTACTTGAGAGATTATTTCTGATCTGATTTCCCCTACAGCCTTATAGCTTTGTTATTTTACTTCACTTGCTCTTTTTACAGACATTTCAAGTGTGTAATTTTCAATAGCTTCAACATCAATAACTCCTGTACTTGTTCTACAAGGGTTGGGGGTTTGAGATTGTATTTTGCCTTTTTGTTTTTCATTTTCACCTCTTGGTTAATATTTTGGACTTTTCACTCTTAGTAGTCCCCCATGTCTATTAACTGTGTTTTGTGGTCCTGTTGTGAGGCTGATTTCACCCAGTTTCTGGGTCTCACAGTGTAGGGGAGCAACCTGTCGCCTGAATTCCTACTGTGGAGCCGGTTAAGTGAATCCTATATTCTTCCTGGACTGACTAGCCTAGAAGCATTGATGTGAACCAACCTTTATCTTGTATTATTACCACAGCTTCCAATTTTTCCAGGTCTCCAGGCCTATGTGTCCATGATGTGTACCCCAGCCAGGATGCTACTATGTCACTGGAGTTACACAGGCCCATTTGGGTTCCTCTAGGTGGGGTGAGGCCTCACTAGCATGTTCTCTGCCCACGTGGTGTCCTCTGTATGGGATAAGGGCTCACATACTTGACAGCCTGCCAAGGTCCTGTAGGTGGCAGAAGGGATTTCCAAGGCTCATGTAGATCCACTGAGGTCCTCTGTGGGGGTGGACTCACCTGTACTCTCTCCTGCTCATCAAGTGGATCAAGTGTTTTATTCTGACCAGACTCTGTCTTCTAATTCACAAAAGACACAGTGTTAGATAATCCCCAATGTTGTACACAGCTTTTGACTTTTGACCCTGGCCTAGAAAGAGACAAGGAGAACAAGACAATACAGGATACATAATTTGTAGTATTATTTGTAATGGTCACCCAAGGAGTCAAATACAAAGAAAGTGCAGGAATTCTTCCCACACACTAAAGACCTAGAAAATCTAGCCATGGACTTGGATCCTACAGCAATGTCCTGCATTAGTACAACTGGAGGCCTAAAGCCCATGACAATGACTCATTCAAGTCTGTTTCATGAACATGCACTGGAAAAGCCAAAAGGTCAGTGGTGGAAATAAGAAAGTCTATACCAGTAAAATGAAGGATCTGTGACCATATGTTGAGGGTTCTGCATTGAAGTAAAAAAATAATACTCAAAATAAGGACCAAGGCTCTCCTGAGAAGTAGCACAGCCATCCTCAGCAACAGTGAAGTCCTGAGCTCCCCTAATGATGAGAACAGAAAAGTTCATATCAGGAATCCAGCATGACAAGATTCTCGTGGATATTGAGCAGCACCCATCTTCCCTAAGAAGCAACGAAGAAATGCTCAACATAAGGACCAGAGTTCCCCCAAAGTGAACCACAGCCATTCTCAGCAACAAGATCCCGAGCTTCTCTGCTGATGAGAACAGATCAGTTCATATCAGGAAAGAAGCTCAGCAAGCTCCTCCAGGACAATCCATGATGACAGGAGAACCAACAGCACCAAACAAGACAACATGCTTCCTGCCAAGTCTACTTTTTATGTTGGCAACAATCTTCAGGAGGGCCATCTACACTCAGTACCATGCTGATTCAGATCAGGTGTTGTTTTAATTGATCATCTGTTTTCAATCCACTGCAGAAGACATTTAGGATACTGAGTAAATAAGTCACCAAGCGAGAGTTCTAGGAAATGAAGGTGAGATGGGAAGTAGATTTATGATAAACAATCAGAAACATGTGGTACATTCATTGATTATATTGAAATTAGACCTTGCAGATGTCCCCAGGGGACCTGACCATTTTGCCAATGCAGAATAGGTCCCACAGAGACCTTATTTTTTCATTTGTCAAATAAACACTAGGAAACTTCAGTTCATTTAGTGTCCATGGACTAAGCTCTTTCAGCTTATGGAGGAGAGTAATATCTTGCTTGATCTGGACTGAGTGTGTTGTTTTCCTTCTAGATTAGAAGTAACAGTGTGTCTCTGTCTCTTGTAACTTATGACACCAAAACCTGGCCTGGTTCTGTAGAGTTAAAATATAGATACAAATAGTGAGAAATTTCATTATTTTTTAATTTTTATAATGACCTCTGTGGTTTCTGGGGAACTAGGCTAAAGATATTACTTCTTAACTCATTGGTCATCAGTAAAATTTCTTTTTCTCTAATATTTCTTCTAACAAAACTACATTGAGATGTCTTCCAGGTTAGGTCAGAACAAGGAGACTGATTTTCCTTTAAATGATGAGAAGCTGAAAAGCAGAAGTCAGTGTGAGTTCAGCATTCAACCTCCAAAAAATCATCACTCGTGTCAAATGAGTTGTCACCACTCAGTGATCTCAGTGATCAATAATGCCCCAGAGGTAGCAAAAAATTATTGACCTTAATAAAGATGTAAAGAAAAAATAACATAAGTACACATGTACATTGGGTAGAGTGGCACACATGTATATTTACAGCATCCTAGGATGCTCAGGTCCAAGTTTAACCCCGGCTTGAGCAATTTAGTGACTTAGTGTGACCCTATCTCAAAATTAAGAATAAATAAATAAAGTGTCCCAGGATTATAGCTTTGAGTTAAATCTTTGAATTTAATCCCTGGTGTCATCAAAATCACCAAACACATGTAAAATATTAATAGTATTTCAAATAAAAATGTAAATAATTCTGGCCCATATTCTATTTTATGGCACATGACAATATATTTCAAAATATTAGACTGTAAAGACTTTCACTTCTTACTAATCTCACCAACCTTGAGTCAACACTTAAATACCATCAACATAAATTATTTAATTGCAATTAATTGTCATAATCTAAAACTATTTAATAATTTATGATGAAAAATAAGCATTTTCTTTTTCTTAATTTTTGTTCTCTTTGTAAATCACTGTTTGCTCATTTTATGATAACCACCCTTGCCATCTAGCAAATTTTTTCTTCCAGAAAGTTGACCAGAGTGTGAGATCACTGTATCTCTAAGTGAGATATGTCAGAGAAAAAGACTAATTAATCCACTAAAGGAACTCAAATTCCAAAGAAAAGCTTTCAATAAAGCAAAGAGGATTTGAGAGGGTATTCATTTTTACCCTTCTGTCTATTACAGTCCTTAGTAATATTCTAAAGTCTCTCATTGGTGCTCTTAATCCAATATAACTGTGTCCTTAGAAGAGAAGGCAGAGTAACAGACACAGGAAAGGTGGTCATGTGATTACAGAGGCAGAGATTGAAGTGACATATCTCTAAGCCAGGACACAACAAGGATATCAAACTGCAGAAGTGAGGGAACAGAATGAGGAACACAAAAATGAAAGTAATATGAAGCAGAGGTTTAATCACATTTCAAAAACAGGAACTGCTAAACAAGCAGTGGGCTATTTGGAGGGAAGAGCTCAAACTGACAGTCTCACCATGGAGCCTTTGCTTTGTCCATACTATTGGAGTAAACTGATTCCTGAAAATAAATATTTCTCAGATTGGTATAATCTAGGCCAATAAGGATCTCAGCCTTTGTTTCTGGGGTGAGCCAAGATTCATGGAGTCTACAGGCAAATAACAAATGCATGCAAAGTTCCCACAGAGAACAATTCCCAGAGTACACCATGCACCATAAGCACGTGGTGACCTTTAACATCCCTACCATGATAACCTTTCAGGTCATGCCCTATGCTTCCTTCTTCCATTTAACCTTCCCTACAGTATCATCCTTCTAGTTCATCAGTTTCTTGGAATTTTCACAATTATTTGTTGTGAACTTTACAAGTTTATGCAAAATGGAAAGAATTAAATACAGTGATCTTGACCTAAGTTTTATCATTTACATTCATTTGTTAAGGAAGACACAAAAATACTTCTGCCTTTCCATATAAAAGAATAAGAACTTCAAAATGTTCATAATGTAGCTGCTTTTACATAGATCCTACATGGTTTTTTAGCCCTGAATCTCAGATAATCACTTGTACTGTGGAGAGTGAATCGTTGTATTGGGCTCTCTCCAGACACTGTGCTTATTCTCAGTTTCCCTCTTCTTGGTCACATGGGTGGACCTACAAGGAAGGTTGGGTCACTAGGACCCTCCTCAGAATATTCCCTCTTCTTATGCAACCAAGTATCATGGCAAGTTCTAGAGACTCTGCTTTGTGGAAAGCGCTTTCTAAAGAGGAACTATAAAAGGAAAGAAGCAGGATGGAAAAAAAATCATATAGACAGAATGTACTGGAAACATTATATTCTCTTTTCTGATGCAATTTGTTAAAAAAGTTTATCTTTTCTGTAAAACCTGCCAACTTTGTACATCAAACATATTTGGTCTTCTGCCATTTATAAATTACAATTGTTACTGACAGATGCAGCACCATATATTCTATTTAATGTCTTGTGTTCTAACAATGCCTAAGATAAGTTGACTTCATATTATATCTCAAAGCTCAAAGAAAGAATTCCAGTATGAATGTTGTTTACAACTCAGAGGGAGATGGCACATGTCATTGTTCCAGCCTGTGCACAATGGTCATTGAAGGGAAATGCCCACCATTTGAAGTTTTTTTATATCATGCTCAAGCCTTGATGTATTGCATAACTCAAGATCAGGCTTGCACTGAGGAAATAACAGGGCATTTTTATCCATATGTTAGGGGACTAGATGAATCAAACAGACAAGTCAAAATTTGAAATTTTGTGATGATTATAAGTTGTTCAGAAGGAAATATATGTAGAATATGGTGCCTAAATTCAGTTTCTCAATGAACTCATAGATGACCAAAGAAAAACATAAGAAGAAAGTACATTAAAATTGTTCCATTTTACTTCAACCACCTGGTAAAGCAGAAGACAAGAAATTATTGTCAAAGACTCAATTACTATCATAATAGTTTAACTAGAGAAGATTTTAACCAGATAGCCCAGAATCCTCTTTAAAAAGACTTCCAAAGTTGGTGGTGATTTTTTTTATTTTAAAGAGAAAAAAATAGCAAACAGAAAAAAGGGTGGAAATAATACAGAATTTCAAAAAAAAGTAAGAAATCACTAGTTGATAAATTACATATTGTCCTCTTAGAAATAGTTGTTCATGTTACAAAATTAAAGCATACAAAGTAGACATTCAAACAGAGAAGCTACAAAAACAGTTCTGTTCAACTATGCAACAAAAATTTAGTAATTTTTGTCAAAAAATTACTAAAGTTATCAATCCTACACACTTAAACTTACATGCAGTTATATCCTTTAGAGCACTTTCTTTTCTTCCTTTTGCTTTTTAAGTCCATTATCTGTTTAGTTATACCATGTTTAAGCTTGCTCAGTACCTTACTGAGCTGTTTTGTTGTTATTCCCTTTTTGATCACCTTATATAATTCTGGTTGCTTTTTTGAAGGTAGTAGAAATACAACAGAACAAGACAGAACAAAGCCAATTGAGACAACGCAGTGAATTTGATACAGAACTTCACAACAGATTACCTGTATAACAATAATAGATATCATTGTATATCTCATTATCTTCATAATAGTTGTCTAGTTAATTAAGTATAGCAAAATCAAACCAAAGACAGAACACTATGAAATCAATCAAATGAGAATATTGAATAGAGCAAAATAAATAATCATAATGAAACAAAACTGAAAACGACACTTGCTTTCAAGGAGAACCCCTATTTTTGCTATGTTGCATACAGTCATCCTGCCAAGAGATGCTCAGACCTCTGTCCCCAGTTGCTAACGGGGGGGGTGGGGATGTTTGATTCCAATCCCGCACACCAGTAGGTTCAAGAGACACTACAAGGTCTCCTCCTGGCTCACATCGGAGGAAAGCGCTTACCAAGAGGGTAGGTGAATTGCTTTTTGTGCAGGCTCCTGGGTTCTGTCATTGCTGTGGCCAGGTCTCTGGGGCCTTTCTCTGATTCTTCTCCTGGATCATGCCCAAGGGAGGCGCTTACCAAGATGGCAGGCGAATTGCTTCTTTGTGCAGGCTTCTGGGTTTGGTGGTGATATTTTGTTCAAATTTGGAATTTCGTTTGTCTTAAGAATTTTTAATGTACCATTTGGTAGAGTTTTGTAGGTCTTCAATGTAGAGTATAGTGTCATATGCAAATAACAATAATTTAACTTCTTCCTTTCCTATCCTTATTCCTTTTTTGTTTCTCTTGTCGAATGGCTTTTGATAATGTTACCAGAAATATATTGAATGGCAGTAATGATAACAATCATCCTTGTCTTCTTCCTTATTTTAGAATGAAAACTTTTTAGTTCATAACCATTTAATATGATGTTAACTGTTGGTGTGTCATAGATGGTTTTCTTAAGATTGAAGTAAAGATCATCTATTCCAATTTTCTGTGGGGTTTTCATCATAAATCCGTGTCAAAATTCATTAAATGATTTTTCTGCATCTATTGAGATGATCATGTGATTTTTGTCTTTGATTTTTTTAAGATGGTGTATCATATTTATAGATTTTCATTTGCTGAACCATCCTGGCATCCTTGAAATGAATCCTACTTGGACATAATGTATAATCTTGATGGTTTGCTGCATTTTGAGAGTTTCTAATTAATCATTTTTTGCATCTATGTTCATTAGGGAGAGTGGCCCATAGTTTTCTTATCTGGTTGAGTTCTTCTCTTGTTTTGGAAGCGGTATGATATTTGCTTCCAGAAATGATTTTGGAAATGCCTCTCTCCTTTCAATTTCTTTAGAGATTCAGCATTACTAACAGTAATTCTCTAAATTGCTTGTAGAACTTAAGAATTAATCCATCAGGGCCTGGGGTTTTTTATTGATAAATTTTTAATTTTATTTTCAATTTCAGTATTGATATCAGACTAGAATTTTTTCACATTCTTGACTGAGTTTTGGCAATTATATCTAGGAATATTTCCATTTCTTCTGTTTCCTACATTATTAGAATATAAGTTCTCATACTATATATTGATGACCTCTTGGATTTCTGTGTCTTCTCTTTCTTCTTTTGTAGGCAAACAGATTCAAATTGAGACCATATTCATAAGTGAAATAAATCAGACCAATATGTATAAAGATCATATTGTCTCACTAAGATGGGAAACTAAATGAATAAATAAATTCCAAAGTGTACAATAGATATGTTGAATTGGGAAGAAACTGTCCAAAAGAAAATACAAACTGTGAAGAGGATAAAGATAAGGGAAGGAAAGAAGGATAAATGAAAAAAAGTATATTTTTACACAAGATAGTTAAGATAGTTATGCAGGTAGTTTCTGTTAGTTTATTGAAAAGTTTTTGTTAATATTTCTTGGAAAAGATATCATACCTAAGTCTTGTACTTTGAATAACTTCTACAAAGAAAACTATATACAATGTATTAATTACTATAACTCTCCTGCTCAGCCTTTTGAAATTTTTATTGTTATTTTTATGTTTTAGTCTTTAAAATAAAAAACAAACGCACTATTTAATACAACTATAAATTAAAAGGTAGAAAATAAGCTACAGACAAGTTTGAACACTTAATTGAACCAGTGACTCTGATTGACTCCTGCACAACTGGTTGTCTTCAGTGGTTTTGCTGTAATGACAATTAAGGTGCTAGTAGATCCAAGTGGAAACCAGAAGATGTAAAGAAGGGAAAAAGTTGCATTCATTGGCATTCAGGGATTTTGTTTTGTCTCAGAACAGGGAACATGATCAGTGTTGCACTTGCTCAGCAATATTGATGGCTATTTATTAATGATATCATTGCCCGTCTCATAGATTTTTATCTTATGTGACAGTAAGATTGGTTATATTAGGTTGAAATTTTTGTCTGCATTCTGACTTTCCATGTTAAAAAATATTATAATCATGCCTTTCTAATACTGACATAGGTTGAAATGATCTTATAGAAACTCTTCAGACTCTCAACTCTTCATTTGAGTATATTAATATCATAAAAATACACAAATATTTAAATATAATTTCTACAGTCACTATTTTACAAAGTAGAGTAAAACTCATTCTGCCTGTCTTAAGAAATACTAAGATATTACTGAAAAATAAAAATACTACCGAATATATTTTTCTGTTGAGAAAAGCAATCCGGGATGAAACTTTTCTTACAAATGCTGTTACAAAACATGTTCTTATCTATACTGAAATGCCTTCAAGGAGCTCAAAACCCAACCTTGAAATCATTTCCTGATCATCTTTAATATGTAGCATCAAGTATCATTCAAATATTACTGTCTAGGAGCAAAGTAATCTCTCAAAAATTTAAAGATAAGGGAGAGAGAGAAAGCGGTATTGCACAATGTGTTAATCTTTTCTGATGCAGCTCATAATTTTTCTTTCCACTTAAATAACAGAAACCATTTTGAAATGAGTTTTTACTTCAGTGTCAAACTATTTAAATAGAAATAAATATGAATACTGAGTAAATGTTAAAATTACTGATTTACTGTTATCATTATTATATGGACACTAAAAAATATATGTAATAGGGTTACAGATAAGTATCGCCTTATTCTACATTAAGTTTATGTTGCATGAATAAGTGAAGAATTTACCAAATGAAGTAGATTGTCACAAACATGCAGACATGATACATAGAAAAATGGAAAAATATGACTTTATAGGTATGTGTATACTTATACTTCTACCTATATCTATGTATATGCATTTACATGTGCATCTGTGTTTATATCTATATTTATACTTATGTAACTATATGTTTGTCTGTGTCTGTATCTATCTATTCCTCGGACTCAACTATTCAGAACCAACCTGTATATTCCTTCTGAATTTGTTTTTAGACAGTTCACATGCAACACTCATTTTCACTCCATTTGTTGAATCCTCTTCACATGCCCAAACCCTGAGGGGGAAAAAACTTTCATATTTTAGACTGTCACATTATGCTGCCAAATTCCATGTTTGGAGACTCACGTCTTTTCTTTTCTTTTCCTTTCTTTTCTTTTCTTCATCTTCTTCCTTTCCTTGTTTCTTTCCCTTTTTTTCTCATTTAGGATACTTGCGTCTTGTTGGAGAAAAGGGACCCTGCTCAGGGAGAGTGGAGGTGAATCCTAGAGGGGATTGGATTCCAGTATCTGATATGAACCTCACATTCTCCACTGCCCAGGTCATCTGTGCAGAGCTGGGGTGTGGCAAGGCTGCATCTGTCCTGGGAAATGTGACTTTCAGCGAGTACACAGGACAGATGTGGCATGAAGAGTTCAGGTGTGAGGGTCAGGAGTCTCGGCTATGGCTCTGCCCCAGAGCACCCTGTCATGGAGAGAGGTGCCACCATAAAAGGACTGTTCAAGTTGTTTGCTCAGGTGAGACTCAGCAGAATTTCCATCTCTGCATTTTATGCTGCCGTAAGAACAAATGTGCTGAAACACTGTCTTCTCCCACCAGAGTTCACTGATGTCCAACTAATGAAAAATGGCACCTCTCAGTGTGAGGGTCAGGTGGAGGTGAACACTTCTGTGGGCTGGAGAGCGCTCTGTGCCTCCCACTGGAGCATGGCCAATGCCAATGTTGTGTGCCACCAGCTGGGCTGTGGAGTTGCAATTGCCACCCCAAAAGGAGAATACTTTGTGGAAGAAGAAGATGAAATCTGGAAAGACGAATTCTACTGCTCAGGAGATGAGTCCTTCTTATGGAGTTGCCCTGTGGTTGCCCTGGGTGTTCCTGCCTGTGCCCATGGGAACACAGCCTCTGTGGTCTGCACAGGTAAGACAGTGATCAGGGTGACTAGTCAAGTAGTGTTTGTTAGGTTTCTGAAATCCCACATCTCTAAGGGCAGACCTCAGGGACAACTTATTTCAAAACTTTGTAGTGACATAGTCTTCTTACTTATCATTAAGCATTCAGATCAAGACAAAATATATTCAAAGAAATACTTTTAAAAACATCTCATTGCCTTTGTTATTCTAAATTTCTTTTGTTTCCAAATGAATTTTAGGAATGTTTTCTCTAGATCTGTAAGGTATGTTAATGGTATGTTGATTGGGATTACATTAAATCTTTATAACAGTTTTGGGGATATGGCCATTTTCACAACATTGATTCTTCCTAATCAAGAGCAAGGGATATCTTTACATTTTCTAATATCCTCTTCAATCTTCTTTTATATAGTTGTATAATTTTCAGCCTACAGATCTTTTACATTCTTGGTTAGGTTGATTCCTAGGTATTTTATTTTTTTGGAAGCTAATGTGAAAGGTGTAATTTGCATACTTTCTCTCTCAGTGAGTTTGTTGTTTGTTTACAGGAATGCTATTGATTTTTGAGTGTTGACTTTGTATGTAGATACACTGCTAAATTTGTTAATTAATTCTAGTAGTCTTTTGATAGGATCTTCTATGTAGAGTATCATGTCATCTGCAAATAGTGACAATTTAACTTCTTCCTTTCTTATCCTTATTCTTTTTATTTCTTTCTCTTCTCTGATTGCTCTGGCTAATGATTCCAGAACTATATTGAGTAGGAGTGGTGATAGTGGACATCCTTATCTTGTCCCTGATTGTAGAGTGTAACCTTTTAGGTTTTTGTCCATTTAGTATAATGTTAGCTGTTGGTTTGTCACAGATGGCCTTTATCAGATTGAGGTAGATATCATCTATTCTGAGTTTTTGCAGGGTTTTTAATCATGAAAAAGTGTTGAACTTCATCAGAAGATTTTTCTGCACCTATTTAGAGGCTCATGTGATTTTTCTCTTTGGCTGTGTTGATATGGTGTACTACATTTATTGATTTGCATATGTTAAACCATCCCTGCATTCCTGGTATAAATCTCACTTGGTCATGATGTATAATATTTTTCATGATTTGCTGCATTCTATTTGCCAGTATTTTATTGATAATCTTTGCAACAATATTCATTTCTGAGGTTGGTCTACACTTCTCCTTTTTGGTTGGGTCTTTCTCTGGTCTTGAAATCAGAATAATATTTGCCACCAGGAATGTGTTAGAGAAGATTGCTTCCCTTTCAATTTCATTGAAGATGTTGAGGAGTATTGGCATTAAATCTTTCCTAAATTTCTTATAAAATTTACCTGTGAATCCATCAGGACTTGGATTTTTCTTTGTTGTTACATTTTTAATCATGTTTTTAATTTCAGTAGTTGATATTGGATTATTCAAAATTATTATATTTTCTTCAGTCAGTATTGTACTCAGGGTTTGTAAGGAGAACACTTAGAATCAGGACATGGAATTTATAATATTATTTTATGATGGTCACCCAGAGTTAACACGAGAAACTCCAGGAAATATATCCACAACACCACAGATATAGAATATTCAAACAAGGGCATGACTCCCACAGCAATGTCCTGCATGAGTCCAGATGCAGACCCAGAGCTCATGACAATACATCCCACAAGTTCATCTGAAAGTCTGGAACCCACAAGAAGGACTCACACCAGTCTCTTTTATGAATCCATGACGGGAAGACCCAAAGGTTAGTGGTGGAATCCAGAAAGTGCTGATAGGTTGAGGGTTTTTCACTGAAGCAGAGAAGTCACTCTCAAAATGAAGACCAGGGCTGTCCTGAAAAGCATGACAGCCATCCACATTGACACAGAGGTGCCAAGCTCCTCCAGTGATAAACACAGTTGAGTACATGCCAGGAAGCCAGCATGATGAGCTCATCCTGGAAACCAAGAGGCACAGGTCTTCCCCTCCGGAGCAATGCTTGATGTGAGGACCAGAGCTTCTCTAGAAGAAAAAACCACTCAAACAGCAACTTGTAGGAGAACCCACAGTGCCTTAAAGCCTTCATATGCCTTCCTTTTCTTTCTCCACAACTTTATTTATGCTGTCCACCTCCCCTGGTGGAACATCTATGCTTAGCACCGTGGTGATTTAATTCTGCTGGCATTAAGTTGACCACCAGTTTTTAATCTATAACAGTCAGCTTTGGTAATTCATACATTTCTAGAAATCTGTCCATTTCCTCTGTGTTTTCCACTCTGTGTGAATAAAGATTTTCAAAGTAGGTATTCATGATCTTCTGAATTTCTATGGGATCTGTAGTAATTTGTCTCTCTTCAGTCCTTATTACATGAACTTGAGTTTTTTCTTTCTTTTTCTTTATAAGGTTGGCTAGAAGTTTATTAATTTTGTTTATTCTCTCAGAAAACTATCTCTTTGATTCATTGATTCTTTTAATGTTTTCTGAGTCTCATTTGCATTAATTTCTGCTCTGATTTTTATAATTTCCATTTTCTATAAGGCTAGAGTTTGACTTGCTTTTTTCTTCTAGAAGCATGAGGTATAGCATTAGGTTGTTTATTTGTGCTCATTCTGTTTTCTTGATGTGAAAATTTATTGCTATATATTTCCCACTTAGGACCACTTTTATTATGTTCCACAGTGTTTGGTATGTTGTATCTGCATTTTCATTGAATTGTAGGTATTGCTTAATTTCTTCTTTAATTTCACCTGTAACCCATTGATGTTCAAGAAATTGTTGTTTAATTTCCATGTATTTATGCAGGTTTTGCAATTTCTTTTGCTATTAATTTCCAATTTCAGTGCACTATGGTCAGATAATATGCATGGGATAATTTCAGTCCCTTTACATTTTCTTAAAAAATGCTCTATTGGCTAATATGTGATCTATTGTGAAGAATGTCCCATGCAGAGCTGAGAAGAATGTGTATTCTGATGTGGTTTGGTGAAACACTGTAAAAATCTACTAAGTCCATTTGCTCACAGGTTTGATTCAGTCCTGTTATTTCTTTACCAACTTTTTGTCTAATTGATCTATCTCTTTGTGACACTGCAGTATTGAGGTCCCCTGTTACAACTATGTTGTTGCTTATTTGGTTTTTCATATCTATTACTATTTGTCTTATATAGTTGTGTGGCCCTGTATTTGGTGCATATATATTTATAATTGTTAGCTCTTCTTGAATTCTTCCCCTGACAAGCATGTAGTGACCTAATTTATCTTTTTCTATCATTTTCAGTTTGATGTTCACATTCTCTTCAAACAAAATACTTACCCTTGGTTTTTTCTGGGTTCCTGTTGCATGAAATATTGTTTTCCATAATTTGACTGTAGTCTGTGAGTTTTCTTTGAGTCTGATATGTTTCTTGTATACAGAATATTGTGTGATCCTGTTTTTTGATCTATTCTGTCAAACTCTTTTAATTGGTGAATTGAGGCCATTTACCTTGATGAATATAATGGATATGTACTCACTCAACTTTTTCATGTTATTTTCCTGTGGTTGGTTTCCTGATTTCCCCCCTTGTTATATTGCTTGCCCTGTCTGATGGTTTCTTTTGGTTGTTGTTCTGGGAATTATAGTCATGCTTATCTCTCTATAGTATCTTTTTCAGCACTCTTGCTTGGATTGGTTTGGTGGACATGAATCTCTTCAGTTGTTCTTTGTCATGGAGGTATTTTATTTCTCCATTATATTTGAAAGAAAGTTTTGCAGGGTACACCAATCTGGGTTGAAGATTTTTTTCTTTCAGAGCTTGAAACACTTCACCCCAAGGTCATCTTAACTTGAGGGTTTGTGCTGAAAATCTGCTCTGATTATAATGGGCTTTCCATGATAGGTGAGTTGCGCCTTTGCTTTAACAGTTTTTAGTATTCTGTTTTTATGCTCTATGTCTAGGATCTTAATTATTATATATCTGGGTGTAGATTTATGTTGGTTGTAACTGTTTGGTGTTCTATACACCTCACTTATTTGTATATCAGATTTTTCCCCATGTTTGGGAAATTTTCATGTATTCTATTTCTTTTCTATACTGTTCATTGAAGGTTTCCATCATTTTCCCATGCTCCTGTACTTTTTTTATGTCTTCTCTAGTTATGCTCCTTTATTAAGGTGGTCATTTCTTTCCTTACATAACAAATTCTTTTAATCTGATTTCCTCCATAGACTCATGGATTTGTTTCTATATTTCACTTGCTATCTTTGCTTGAATTTCGGGTGTATGATTTTAACATCCTCTATTTCAATTCTTCCTGTACTTTTTCCCAATGGACTGGATGTTAGATACTGCATTTTGCTTTTTTGTTTTGTGAGTTTCATCTCTTGGGCCAATATTTATTCTTTCAATCCCACTCATCTCAACTGCCTGTAGTGTGTGCCTTAAGGTCCTACTGTGCGGTTGATGTTTGTCCAATCACTGGGTCCCACAATGAAGGGGAGGGCCAGTCACTTGAATTCCTCCTGCAAGGCCTGTTGGGTAAGTCCTATATCCTTCCTAGCTTGACTACACAAGGTGGATTAATGTAAGCCAACACTTAATTCCTGCTGTTACTATGGCTTCAGCTTGTTTCAGATGACCAGATCTACATGTCTATAGTGTTCACCTCAGCTGGGATGTGTTGTGTCACTGGGTATCTCACAAGCCCTTTTAATTTCCTCCAGGTTGGGGGAGGAGCACTCTCCTCAGCCCACCTGGTATTCTCTATATGGAAGAAGGACTGACCCACACTCTTGCCAGGCTTGCCAAAGGCCTACAACTGGGGGAGACCTTGCTACAGCTCCTGCTTACAATCTGAGGTCCTCTGAGGTGTACTGAGGGACAAATGCACCATACTCTCAGAAGTGCACTGAGATCCTCTTGTGGAAGAGGGGTTTTTTAGTCTCCCATGAGTCCAGCAAGTTTCTGCAGGTGTTAGAAGGGTTGCTGACTATCACTACACTGCTGCAGCCTTTGGGGTAGAAAGAAGGGTGACCTAAAATCTGCTGCTCTCCCAGGTCTGGGAGAAGGTGAGGAGGAGGGGCAGTCACAATCCATGGCAGTCCCAGGTCTGGGGGTGAGGAGGAGCAGCAGCTGATGATCAGTGGTGGACTCATTCCAGTGGGTGAAGAGCAGGAGCAACCAGTGATCCACAGCTATCCCAGATCCAGGGGAGTGAGAAAGAGGGGCACCCAATGATCTGTGGCCACTCTAGTTCTGGGGAGCAAACAGGATGGGCAGCCAACTCTCCTTAGCCATCTTAGGTTAGGGAGGGGAGTAGGAGGAGTCATTCTGAGTGTTTTATTTCAAACCAAACATTCTGGTATGGTCAAAAGTAAATATCTCCATATAGAAGTTCAGCTCTAAAGACAGGAAATCAATGCCCCTGCTTCACAGCTTTGATCCTAGATACCATCACTAGACATCATTAATGTAACTGAGGCTCCTGCTTTTTTACCCTGTATTTAGGAAACAAGACCCAGCTTCTGCCCCAGTGCAAAGATTCCCTGTCTGACTCAGCAGGTTCCACAGCCTCAGAGATACAGCATGTCAACTGCTCAGGTGAGAGTGTCCCCAGGAAAGAATCTTCTCCTTCCTGTGTCAGCACCACTGTCCTGACTCTGTCTCTCCTCAGACAGCAGACATCTTCGGCTGGTGAATGGGGGCAGTCGCTGTGCAGGGAGAGTGGAGATTCTGCATCAGGGATCCTGGGGCACCATCTGTGATGACAACTGGGACTTGAGTGATGCCCATGTGGTGTGCAGACAGCTGAGCTGTGGTGTGGCCCTCAATGCCATGGTCTCTGCTCACTTTGGTCAGGGATCAGGGCCCATCTGGCTAGATGAGCTGAACTGCACAGGAGAGGAGTCCCACGTGTGGAACTGCCCTTCTCAGGGCTGGAAACTGCATGATTGCAGACACAAGGAGGATGCAGGGGTCATCTGCTCAGGTCTGTGCTCACACTGTCCACAATGGGAAGAGGTGAGAGGGTCTCCAGGGTGGCCTATGACCATAAAGTGATAGTTCAGACATAGCTGAATGGGGTAGAGGTAGGAAGCCTTCTTCCCAGGTGATTCTATGTCTAGTGAAAGAAAAGAGGATGTGCTATCACTTCCTCTTGCAGTTGAGCTTCTTGTCCTTCCTTCTCATCT
Source organism: Dolichotis patagonum (assembly GCA_004027295.1). Classification (NCBI taxonomy): domain Eukaryota; kingdom Metazoa; phylum Chordata; class Mammalia; order Rodentia; family Caviidae; genus Dolichotis; species Dolichotis patagonum. The sequence continues at coordinate 33,654 of PVJX010009010.1, read as the reverse complement.
CTGTCACCTAACAGTCATTCCCTAGTGTTTATCAGTTCCCTTTGGATGCAAATGTTAGTCCCACTGTATTAGATTCTATTGCTACTGTAACAATTTAGCACAGTTAGTAACCTCAAACAACCTAAATTATTACATTACACTTGTTTAGGTAGAAGCTGACCCCCATCTGTCTGGGATGAAAACAAGATGTCAGCAGGGATACCTTACTCTGCTGCTCAGGAAAGTCTCACATCCATGTCTTCTGTAACTTCTATAAACTGCCTGCATTCCTTAGCTCTTTCAAAACAGATGCCTCACAATTCTATGATCCTTCTTCTATGGTAACACCTCCCTGTAACCAACATCATAAAAATATGATCTGATAGTAAGGATATAGTATAATTATGTTATGAGATAGGGATCACTTAGTTAATCCAGAAATCTAACTATTGAGATTACTAGGATAATCTCACAACTGAAAGGCCTTAACTTAACCTAAAATGCAAAGCCTCTTCACCAAATGAAATTCACTGGCACTAAAGTTCAGGACATGAACACATTCAGTACTCTGCTATGCTGTCTTCCATCCACTGCCCTTACTACCTTCCATAAATTTATTCAGTAAGCAGGATTCAGCCTTTGCTCCCTGGAGAGCTCTCCAGCCAGAATCTTCACCTTTCATTTTTCTCTACCTAACTGTGGCTGTAATCAAATAACATATTCAGAATTGTGAAACAGGTAAAAAATAAAGAAGTTTCAGTATTTCTGTGTAAAAATTATTTCTCAGCAGTCAACAGTGAGTTTTCACTACTTATAAAGTAAAAAGTGCACTAAGGGTTGCCTCATTTCTGTACTCCATTCTGTTTCAGAGTTCCTGGCTCTCAGGATGGTGAGCAAGGATCAGGAATGCTCTGGGTGGCTGGAGATTTTCTACAATGGAACTTGGGGCAGTGTTTGCCGCAGCCCCATGGAAGATATGACTTTGTCCGTGATCTGCAGACAGCTTGGTTGTGGGGACAGTGGGACCCTCAACACTTCTGTTCCTGCTAGGGAAGATTCTAGGCCTCAGTGGGTGGATGGAATCCAGTGTCGGAAAACTGATGCCTCTCTCTGGGAGTGTCCTTCTGATGCTTGGAATCAAAGATCTTGTCTTCCAAGGGACACAGCTTATGTCACATGCACAGGTGATCTACTGTCTATTTAAGTGCATCTCTTTCACCCCTGTAGGTTTATATTAGGAAAATTTCATGTTTTCATGTGTAAGTGCTGTGTTTCCATATGTCTACAAAGTGAAGTTTGAATTGTAGATTATTTAATCCATACATTTTTTTTCTCGTTTCAAATAGCAGAAAGAGAAACTTGTGAGGACAGTAATTTATGTGAAAAATATCAGAGACTGAATTAGGCATGTGAATCATGAACTAATACACCAATAAACTTTCTGAGCAATGTAAATAGAGAGGTGGGAAGAACATGGTAACTTTGAAGTGTTGAGAAAATTCTCAGGTTTAGATCAGAGGGTGAGGGAGAGTCTTACTCAGCTCTTTTCCCTCTTCATGATTTCTGAAACTTTGAAAAAGAATTGCCATTAGTGACTATGTTTACGTTTTGTCACGCTGGTAACACTGAACTTATTCCAATTAAATCTTGGACTCCACTACTCCTCAGAATTGGCAAGAAAATAAAAGCACATCAGAAAATTATCTTCTAGTTATTCTTGTCTTCTCAGCAGCATTCAACAATTTGACAGTCTCTCCCTACATTTTTCCTTCTGACCCCTCAGCCTTACAAATTGCCCTTATTCAGTCTTCCTGCATTGTAAGTTTTTTGTTCAACTGCTAGATTGAGACACACTGAGGGCTGAGACTCAAACACTCTACTCTTCGTTCATGGTGCTCTTTCCACAGATGATGTTTCTGAGCCCCATGGCCTCAGATGCCGGCATAACATTGACAGCTCCCAAATGTAAACTTGCACAATCCATTGTGCCCTGAATTTCACACTCATGTTTCATTATTGATTTATATCATCACCTGGTACATAATAAGCTTCTCAAATTTAGTTTGAAAAATAGAATGATTGATTCTACTCACTCAGTCTCTGCAGCTCACCTTTTCTACCAGTTGTAATTTCAGTTGGTGTCTCTCTTACCACTTATTGAGCTAGGCTCAAATCATCTTCATTCCCCCTCTTCTCTCTCTCCAATTTCAATAGCAAGTTCTTCCATCCCTATCTAAAAATATCTCCTTAACCCTTTTACTCCTTCAGTCTCATTATTAACTTAGATGTTCTGGTTATTTCAGTGGCTTCCAGTGGTTTCCTCTCTAGTATTCTAATATATTGAATACTAGAGATGTATACAATACATTGATAATATATTAACTATTTCATTCTGGAAATATATTTCAAATACCAAGTTGATTAAAACCAATGATTTCTACTTGTATATTCATATTTGTGTACAAATTTGTAAATTTTATGATGTGTCCATTACATTAAAGCACACACAAATACATGATCAAAAAGCATGCACTCATTATATGCTTCTGTCTTTTTTTTCCTTGTTCCCTTGTTTTGTTCTTCACAGTGCTCTCATTTCCTTCAGCATTGTTTCTCTTTCTTATATCTCTCTCCTTCTTTCTCTGTCTGTCTCTGTCTCTCTGTCTCTCTCTCTTTCACACAGACACAGACCTCATGTGCTGAGACATCTCTGAAGATCACAGTAAGGTAGAATGTAAAGGTAAATATTTCACAAATGTTTGTATTCTCCATTGTCTCTTTTTCCTCACTTCTTATCTTTTCCCTGTGGAAGCTAAAGTTTGCTAAAGGAAAAGATCATGTATTGTGTCTTAGCTGCATTTCTATATTGCTGAGACAAAATACCTACATCCCAAAGATAAAGTGGGAAATATTTAGCTCAAAGTTTGTAAAGTTCTCAGTCCATCATAGTCTGGCTCCAAGGCAGGGTGGCCTATTGGAGAGGGGCAATAGTTCATGGTGGCAGATGACAGCAAAAGCAAGAGCAAAAGAGAAAAAACAAGCCTCTTCCTGTTTCTTATACCCAGTCTACTAGGATTAGGGTGGCACTAATCCAATCAGTGGACTGATCAAGCAACACACACACTTAATCCCAAACTAAATTCAACTGCCTCCCAAAACCGTGCATCCCATGATTACATGAAGTTTTGGGAGGACATCCAGACACAAAACATAGTATCTTGGTAATATTTTTCTGCAGAAAGACATAAAGAACCAGGAAATAATAAAAGCTTTAATGTTTAAACTAAGCACATTTAATGGAAAGCAGGAACACCTAAACACCCAGGATTCAGAGGCAGATTTACTTATGCTGATGAGAACAGGTCAGAATCATTCCCAGAAGACTGGGCCTTGATCTCTGGTTGCCGAGGGTTTTTATATGGTGCACTGGTAGGAGACACAAAGGAGGCACAAAGGTGAGACAGAATAACCTGACAGTTCTGATTAGCTAGCAGGGTGAGTTCATCAGTTACAAGGGTAGATTAATGCTCATCAGTTTACAAAGCTTGATACAGTGGTACAATCAGGCATCCTCTATGTTTAGTAACACTCTTGTGGTTATAAGGGTCAAGAAATTAAATACAAACCCATGAAGCAAATACAGAGCTAGGCAGTTTCAAAGGAAAAGAGTTTTTTTAAAAAACAATTCATTTTGTACAGATTTTCCCTTTCACAACCACTGCACATAGGTCCATTCATCATTTTCAGAGATGCTTTCTACAGTAGAGAGGTTGGAAAGGACACCATACAAAATATGTACAATTCTGATAATTTAGGATAAGTGCCATGTATATTCTTGGATTATCTGTATTGTTTGGGATTCATATATATTTCATATGAATTCAATTGTTTTACATACTTTTTGGTCTGTATCTTGTCATGTGTTAATTTAACTCAGGATTTTTGAGTTCTCTGGAATTTATCTTACCTGCTAGGTATTGCCTACTTAGTTCTCTTTCTCTTAGATCTACTTGTTTTATTCTCTTTACAGAATTAAATTTTTTCTAATTCTGTAACTTAAAATTTCCATTAAATCTTCAGGAAATTTTTAATACAACTCAATATTGTGATTATCTACAAATTATATTTTAATGCTCAGTGTACATTACTACAAATCAATACCACTGGTTTCTATTATCTATCTGATTATCAAGAAGTGAACTGAATTAAATTTAGCAGGATTAACACTTCTAGTCATTCATTCAATAAATGTTTACATGGCCCTCTTCAGAGTACACAGAGAAGGTTCTCTGTACTTATTTATTGATGACGTACACTACCATGATACACACTGTCCTGAAACAGGAACAAAGGAATTGGGACATCTGAGGCCTTCCCTCTAATAGAATTTTGTTTGTGACTTGTGTATATATGTGTGTATAATTGATTTTGTGTTTGGTGTGGGAATGTGGTGAGTTATGCAGTCAAAATGAAAAAAATTTTTGAAATGTTGATAAATGTATGGGACAGTGATATCTCAGCAGGCAAATTGCTGGACTAGTTTTAAAAGCTGTTGTACATCACTGCCATCTGAACTACACTCAAGATATAGAGATCTTTGTTTTGGAGGAGGACCAGGACCTACCACTCCTAACTCCATGCTACTCCACTGTCTCCTTCTGTAGGGCCAAGACCCAAGAGCTGTCCAGATTCTGCCCACTGCACAGGTACCTCAGCCCCTCCTTGCTTCCCTTTATCCGCTAGGGGCTCCTTCCCTCCACCAAGGCAGTAAGAGGAGGTGTTGCTGCCTTTCCAGACAGGCAGAAGTTGCGGCTCAGAGGAGACAGCCAGTGCTCAGGGCGCGTGGAGGTGTGGCACAAAGGCTCCTGGGGCACAGTGTGTAATGACTCCTGGGACCTGGCGGAGGCTGAGGTGGTGTGTCAGCAGCTGGGCTGTGGCCATGCCCTGGAGGCCCTGCGAAAGGCTGCATTTGGCCCTGGAAATGGAAGCATCTGGCTGGATGAGGTGCAGTGCAGAGGCAGGGAGTCCTCCCTGTGGGACTGTTCCAAGGCACCCTGGGGACAGAGTGACTGCAAACATGAGGAGGATGCAGGTGTGAGGTGCTCAGGTGAGTGGCAGGGCCAGGGGCATGGACTGGGGCAATGGGAGTGTGTGTCCAAAGCCAGCCTCTACCTTATGCCATGGTACTGAAAATGCTGTGCTCTAAACTCCTGATACCTGGGAGAGAAACACGCACTGATCGTGTGACTGTCTAGCTAACAAAGTGGAGTGATTCTATTTTATTTCTTTTCTCTTAGGTGAAAGGACAACAGTTTCGCCCATCTATAGAAGTAAGTAGTTCTTCCTTGAGCCAGGCCACAGAGACATGTTTAGATGCTCATGCATATGCAATAGAGAATCCACATATTTATGCAGTATTGCAATAGACCAGATGGTCAAGCTTTCCAAGTAACCATGAAATTTCATTCAACTGTGGCAGCCACAGGGCTTCCAGTGCTAAAAGGAATTCACTTTAGAGAGATCCTGTTTCCAGAAGATAGACTTTTGACCCTCTCTAAAGACTGATAGCCTCTTTTCATCCTCAGGCACCAGGTCAGGCCCAACACCTGTTCCAAGTTTCTTTTCTTTACCTGTGATCATCTGCGTCATCCTGGGAGCCCTTCTCTTCTTGGTCCTCATTGTCCTGGGGACTCAGATGCACAGATGGAGAACACTGACCCGAGGTAGGATTTCAGGTTAATGTAATGTGGATTTGTGTGAATAAAGTGTCAGTTACTTTCCCATTTCTGGAAAAAATATACCTGATTCTTACATGTTTAAAGGAAGAAGGTATTATTTTGTTTCACACTTTCAGTGAATTTTAATCAATTGCTGGTTAGCTTCAAGACAGAAACTATACGGAAGAAGCTCATGGAAGATTTTTACTGTATGTGGCAACAAAGCAAAGGCAAAAGAGAGGAACTGGTGAGGGAGATATACTCTCCAAAGGCATGCCTCTTGTCCCTTCCACCCAGACCCACTTTCTACTAACATAATCACTATGAACTCTTCAGTGGATGAAAACATTCATGAATATAGGACCTCTATGATCCTAACACATGAGACTTTCAGGAGACATCTTTTATCTAAGCCATGACATTCAAGCCATTGTCCAGAGAAGCCTCATGTCCATCCTATTATGCAAATGGAACACACAATATCTCTAGGGGTCAACAGTATCTTAATAGTGAGAGCAGTTTTGACAAGTTCAATTCTAAAATCTCCACTGAGACTCAAAGCAACTTTTATCTATGAACTCCTATGAAAACCAAAAATAAAATGAAACACTTCCAAAATATATGGAACAGAATAGATATGCCTATTCTGAAAGGGACAGATAGGGAGATATAAAGGAATTAAACCAAAGCAAAAGTGTAACTGAGCAGACCAAACATTAAAGCCTGTTCCATGTTCAACACCTGGGAAAGGTTGTGACAAGATATGAACCTGACCCAAATGTTGTAGCCCATGTGGCTTCTTGAGTTGGCTACAGTTACTGTGCATAGCTTTACTTGGCATAGGTTTCGTGTTCTTGGCATCTCCAACTTTCTAGTACCACTCTACCTTTGGTTTTACTCTCAACTTCACACACTGCTCTCTTGGGAATTCCTTTGAAAGCTGGATAGAAGTCTCCCTAATCTCATAACTCTAGCATCTGACATGCCTTCACAATTAATACAATGTGGATTATACCAAAATCTACCATAGACTGAGAAGTAATTTTGCAATTGTGGACCATGGCACAAGTGAAACCCGAGGACCTAGATGGCTGGTTAGAGTGAAATGAATTCCAGATAAGCATTTGTATAAGGACCATTTTGAGCAGGAGTCCTAGGGACTCTCTTCTTCTCAAATTAAAAATTTATAGTTTTGGACCTTAGATAGATGGGGTCTTAATAATTACTGAGACGCTTTCATTACAACTTTTCTTTTGAAAATGATGCAAAGTACTATTTTCTTTCTAATGCTAATCTTTCTGACAACCACTACTCTCTTTGACTCCAATTATATAGACCCTTCCTTTCTAAAAAGTTGTGAATTTTTCACACCATTAGGCTGATCCTTTTCTGATGCTGATTCTAACTATAAATCTCTTTAACAGTACCCAGCTGTACCCATGCCACAGCCTAAATACTAGCTTCTTTAAAATTTCTTCTGCCAGGTTAATAGATTCAACACCCACAATCTCAGTCTCCCACAAAGTCTTAAGACATGGAAAAAATGTAGACAAGTGTTCTGCTGGATATAATGCACATGTCTTCTATCACTGTAAATGGTATCCTTGTTCCTTACTGAAACCTCTTCTGCTTGTCTTTGGCCCACATTCCTAACATCATTCTGACCTTGTGAACTCTGAACAGAATCACGAATCAATCTCTGACTAACTCTGCTTGCAGCATTCTAAGGCTTCTATAGCTGACATCTCCAAACTTTTCCAGACTTCACAAGAAAAAGAATTTCAAAGGCTTCTGAAACATGTAGTCAAGTACAGTAACAGAAAAGACTGTACTACATGCAGCAATTTTCTGTGTTTGCCACTTTTCCATCCCTAGGACATAATGGTGCAAAATCTGCAACTTAAAGGGGTAAAAGTTGTATTCTGGCTCACAGTTTAATTGGATTGAGTTCATAGTTGACTGGCTCCAAAGCAGAAACTATGACCGAATGGCACAGTGGAGGAAAGCTGTCTACTACATACAGGCGAGAAATCAGAGAGAAGGCTGAGGAGAGGAAGACAAGAATACACCTCTCAAGTCAGATCCTCAGTGATCCCACCCCAATTCACCAGGCCCCATCTCAGAGCATTAGTCTTTGGGGGTGATATTTTAGATACAAGCCATAACAGAAAGCATCTTATGAGGTGTGACTTTTAGGTAGTTGTCATGCTTCTATCTGCATTTTCATTATCTGAAATATATTTTCCTCTAATTACATTTCAAGTTTTAAAAGTCTTAAATATGAGTTGAATACGTTACTCTAAAAATTACTTTTTTCATGTAGCTAGTGAGAGTTTGGCTGGGCCTACTATGCATATATGGTTTGAAAACCTACTTCTCTCCCAAAAGGGCACAATGCAAACATAGTGACCTTGCAGCCCAGAACAGTGTCCCAAAGCCAAGTACAGGGAAACACAGATATTATCTGTTGGTGAGAAAATGCCTCCAGGAGCAATCACTGAACTCATATTACTTTCTTCAGCCTTTTCTACTTTTGAAGATCCTCTGGATGAGGCCTTTTATGAGGAGATAAATTATCTTGTAAAACCACAGAAGGAGGACCTGTTTGACAACTCAGGTGTGTACCTTATATTATTTTGTCATCAACTGGCTTTAGTTTGGTGCTTTTGGTAACTAAAATTTTAAGCCAATTTTATTGGTATATTTTAGTTATATAAATTGATAACATTTACCATATGGAATTTGTATATGTAACTGGTATGTATTGATACTTCTCATTTCCCATTCCTGTCCCCTTACTTCAAACTCTCTAGCCCTTGTTATTTACAAAAGCTTTACAGTTTGAAGATATAATCTAACCTTCCATAGTCAGCCTCATCCTAAGATAGAAATTCCAAGCCTTTGCTGTGCAGTTTAGTATAGTACCTCTCCTGTCTCTGTCTCCTGCCTGATGTTTTTCTCCCTATCAGGAAACCTGTTTGAGGACTCAGTGAGTAAGCTCCCCTATTACCTGGAGGAAAATGTGGAGAACAGAGACCCTGAGTCTACCCTGAGAATAGAGACATGTCTTCCTTCTATAGGTTATGGGAGAAGGAAGAGTCTCATCTGAGGGGTATATTCTCCTGTGATTAGGATGGAGATGATTACTTCTCCCCAGGGTAAAATAATCTGCTTTTGCCTGCTTACACTGTGACCTTGGCATAAGAAAGTTCATATTCTATGTTCTTGGTCTCCTCAGATACTTCTACAGAGCCACAAATATAGCACAAATTAACTACCATAAATTCAAAGCTGTTTTTTTAAAAATAACACTGCATCAATAAAAAAAACTCCATGATGGTAAAAAATAAACAATGAGGAATATCTTACATGCTAACATAGAGCAATAAACCAGTCATTCATATTTTATATTAATATTGAGAAATTTTTTGAAAGGTAACTTGAATATTAGCTAAAATACATGGAGTGCACAAAACCTATACTTACCATCTACCCATATCTCTTGTCTACAAAAGACCAAAGAGGAGAGATTTCTTACCCTGGAAATTTCCCAAGTGGTAAAATTGGATAACTTGAGATAATCACATAAAGAAGGGCTCTATGGAGATGAGATCCAAAGTTCAACACAGTACCTGTAGGGTTTGAAACCCAGATCATCTAACTGGGAATGAGATTGCCTGTCTCAGTGTTGCACGAACAAGGCCTTCCTCTCCCTTGCAACTCTATATGCCCTACTGATTCAGAAAGTACATGGATAGAGCTGGAGATACAGCTCAGCAACACAGCACCTAATTGGAAAGTGCAAGTGTCTGAGTTCAATTCCTGAGAAAGAAAGAAAGAAAGAAAGAAAGAAAGAAAGAAAGAAAGAAAGAAAGAAAGAGAAAGAGAGAAAGACAGAAAGAAAGAAAGAAAGAAAGAAAGAAAGACAGACAGACAGACAGAAAGAAAGAAAGAAAGAAAGAAAGAAAGAAAGAAAGAAAGAAAATATTAATAGTATGGACTCTTTTTTCCAGATTCATCCCTTTGAGTATCTAGTATGTACATATTACTTGTTTCAATCTGAATCATAACCATAATGTAGTACTTACAATTCATAGCACAAAATTTTTAGTGTATTCTGGCATTAGAAGGTATTTTAATAAAATATTGTTTACTTTACTATATTAGAATATGTTAAGTATTTAATGGTTTCTAAAAATACAAATATCATATGTTTGCCATTCATCAGCCTTGGAACATGGTGGCTATACTCAATCATTAGATTCTATGCATTTAAAGAGATTTGTATTGTCTTGCCCAATCCATATTTTGCTCTTCCACCTTATTCACCATTTTCAGAATCTCTAACACAACAAGTTGTTATCACGGAAAATGGCTATGATGATGTTGAAGAGTTACCTGTTCCTAAAATTCCTTCTTCCCCTGAGATGAGTGAGATGCACTTTTTCCCAGAAGATGGTGGTGGTGCCAGGAATTCTCAGTCAGGTTGGTGTACATCTCTGTTCTCCACTGTGTTACTTACTTGTTATAGGAAACATAACTTTAGATCAATCAATTACCAATTTTTCTTTACTATATGTTATGGGGGAAAACCTAGTTAGATACACATGTATACTTAATGATGTTACTTTCCTTATTAAAAGTTTTTATAAGTATCCCAACTGTTCTGAGACAAAAAGTATGGTTTTTTCCTATGTTGACAATTACTGCTCATATATGTGAGATTAATACATTTGTGATTTTCCTGCTATTCTTCACAATCATAACAACATGTGATCTGACTATGAATATGGGCACTCTTTCTATCTGTTAGGTGTAATCTGTAAATGTTTCTATTAGCAAGACAAATTTTATCCATGAATGGTTGAAATTTAGTGTATGAACTATATAAATTTTATAGAAAACCTGTAAACAAATGTTTGAAGCTGACATTTTCCATTATACTTGCAGAATGTGCAATGGCATTAAAGAATGATAAAATTTTAGCAATACAAGAAAGAAAAAATTATTCTTCTTGTTTCACTTGGTACATGACATCAATGCCATGGACAAGTCTTTCTGCTCATATATGAATATTGGTCTATGGGGATCAAGACACAGTGGGACTGGATTCATCTGTCAAATTTTGGACCAAGGGAGGATTAATGAATACTTTGAGGTCATGTGTGGTCTGTCATGAGGCATAGAGCAAATCTAGTTATCATCTGCTCTTCATTTCTTAGGATGTATGTCAAGCAAATTCTGAAAGAGACTTTCCATCTGCTTTCTCATTCCTTGTCAGTATTGAACCATTTCCTTCTCATTACTGACATCATCATAATGCTTTGAAAAGAGAATTCAGTATCAGTTAGCTCCATTTAACCTTTAGAGTAGCTCTGTGTCCTTGCAATATTTTGTACTATGTTCACATGTTTTCTTCTGCAAAAGCACTGTTGACTTCTTGTCATCACAGAAATAAGGACTCTCCTTACTGTTACAGGCACCTTACCTCAGTCTCCAAGAGAAGGTTCCAATGCCAGCATGGAAAAGAAGGGATCTCCACGGTCATTGAGACAGGAAAACATTGGATATGATGATGTTGAGCTTAGTGCCATGTAATGCCATATTTTCAGCAACTAAGTCTTCAAAGAACTCCTCTGTAATACTTTTTCCAAATAAATGAGTATGTTTCATCTTCATTACTGTCAAGTTTTGACCTGTAAGCCAGTTGGGTTTTTTCCTTAATAATGTAGATACATTGAACCTGATGGCCTTGGAAAATTCATCCTTCACTCATATCCCTTTCCTTCTCTGGGGACTCAGTTGAAAAATCCACATTCTCTCTCCTACAAACTACACTCTTTCTTTCCATGCTGAGAGTTCCTTCTTCTTTTGAATATTGTGAAGCTGCAAAGTTCATCCCAAAATCATTGCTGACTCACAGGAAGGGAAACTGAGAAACACTAAACCAAATATTCCAAAATATTTCACTCATTTTTACTAATATCTACAAGTGTGACTCAGAATGAATGGGGTATTTCAAGTTGAAAAAAGCACTATTCCTATTCTAATTTTGCCAAATTTCTATCTAATATTACTAGCTAAAATCTGCTGCTTCCTAAAATTATGTTACTAAAATCAATTTTTCTTTTCATGTTATACATGAACCTCTAAATCTTTTTCCTTTCACACAGATAGTGCTTTCTATTGTTCATCAAATTCTATAGCTCATTTTCTTTTCCAGTAGTATCTCTTCTCCATCTTTTTGTCTGTATTTCTTATGGCCTAATAATTTTAAAGTCCTCTACTGCAAAATGTTTAAATGGCTGTACTTACTCTGAATTATTCCCATCCAAATCCTTCTTAATGTATGTCTGTGATTGTGGTTTGTTAGGCAAGACAAATTAATTCTACTGCTTCAGATGCAATCCTGGTTCAAATTTAACAGTTCAAAAAATTATGAAATTCATTTATTTCATTCCAGTACAATAAATGTTTCCATAGCTTCATTCTAAGTGCATATTTAACTCATATTTTTATAATCCTTTTTCATTTTTACTTTTTTTGGTACTAGCAATCAAACTGAGGACCTCATGTGTGCCCTGTACCACTGAACTAAATACCCAGCACTATATTCACTATTTTTAAATTAGACATTTAATTTAATATATGTTTTGGTTACTTTTCTCTCATTGCTGAGACAAAATAGCTGACAAACAAAATTAGGATAGGAAAGGTTTATTTCTTAGAGTTCTTGGAGGTTTCAGTCCATACTCAGCTGGCTGCAAGGCAGTGAGGCATGGCTGGGGGACAGCCATTCATGACTGCCACCACAACACAAACAGAAAAAAAGAAAGGTATGCCTTCTTCCTGCCATTATACTGTATGTTGGCTCCACCATTGGGTGAATGTAACACTCATACAGCCGACCCAAGTGCAAGACAATGAAACAATCACAAACACTAGATTTGGCCATGTCTATGATTGCATGCAGTGGGGGCACTGACATAAACCATGATATGTATAATGTAAATCTCTTACAAAAGTAGCTACGCTGGAGACTGGGAGAGATGGCGGACCTAGAGGTAGCAGGATATGGAGCCTCTCTAAGAGAGACAGCTCAAATGCCAGAATAGAACACCCTGGGGAGATCCAAACAGAGGGAGATGGATTCCCTCAACCCAGGAAGAAACTGAAGTCAAAGAAGCTACTGGAATATGAAGTCCCAGGGCTACCATTAGAGAAGCTAAGTTTGGTGAGCATGGCACTCTCACCGAGCCACCTGAATCGTGTCTGAGATCAACTTGAGCAACTGAACCTGCTCCAATGTGACTGGCTTGAGTGGCCCCAAGCATGGAGCTGAACAGCCCTGTGCGTGACTCGCCCGGAACCAGCCCTGCATGCGACATACCCAGAGGCACCATGAATTTGTGATGCAGCCATGCTGAGGTCAGAGGTTGGGGAGCCCAGCAGTTCTCAGGGACGGGCATCAACATGTGGTGAGTGATGGGAATAAGAACCTCCCACGGGAAAGGGGCAACCAACTGGATGACATATTGGAGTGGGGCAAGATGATCCTAACTCTGTAAGGAAGTAGCTTCAGTTGGCTACTCCCCTCATGGAGTGGATTGGTGGGATGTGCTTGGACTGGCCCACATCCCTGGCAAGGACCCAATGGATCATCACAAATTAATTCCCTGAGCATGGCGCACACTGACTCAGTGAAGACCCGCGAAGGTTGACTGGCCTGGAGGGGAGGAGCCAGTGCATACTGCCCTTGCTTGCACTTCAGTCTCTGATAGCCAACTGCAGAGGGAAGAAGCCCCTAGCCTGCATGCTCCAGAAGAACACTAACCAACAAGAAAAGGGGCTGGGAATTACACTATACACTTGTATGGAAGGAACCAAAAACATGACAAGAGAGAGAAATAAAAAATACCCAGCCTCTAACCCTGAGAATATGGATCCAGGAGAGGTAAATATAAAAGAGATTGAGGGCAGCAAACATGCACCATCAAACACAGCATCAGTGGACATAAAGAGATACCTTCAGGACCTCTCAAAAGAGATCAAAACTGAAATATTAATTCAAGTTAAACAGAGAAGTAGATTAATAAAAGAAAGGCTGGGCACCTCTCAAGAAGACACAGACAGAAGAATGGAGGAACACAAAAGGAGAGAAATGTTCAATGAAGAATATAAAGCAAACCTAGAATTTATGAAGCAGATTCAAAGAGATTACCAGCAAACTAAAGACTCTATAGAAAGTTGGAAAAACTTCTTGAAAGAAACAAAAGATAGACTATCAAAAATTGAACATAGGTTTGCAATGTGTGACCATGACAGGGAAGATCTCTTAAAAATAACAAGGGAGCAGGCAGTAACAATACAAAAGTTAGAGGATGACAAGAGAATCTATAACTTAAGAATAAAGCATGTGAATGAAGAAGCAGGAGTCAAAACAGAGGAATAGCAAAGGCTATTCACAGAAATCATTAAGGAACATTTCCCAAGCATAGAAAAAGTAAATGATATGCAGATGTATGAAGCATACAGAACTCCAGCCACCTACAACCAAAACAGAGCTACACCCAGACACATAATAATCAAGATCCCAGAAATTCAATATAAGAACAGAATAGTAAAAGCCATCAAAGAAAAGAAACAGATCCCTTATAAAGGACAACCCATCAAAATCACGGCAGACTTTTTGACACAGACCATAGGTCAAGAAGAGCTTGCAGGGAAGTAATTCAAGCCCTGAAGGATAACAACCTCCAACCCAGATTGATGTACCCTGAAAAACTCTCTCTAGAAATTAATGGAGAAGCAAGATGCTTCCATGACAAAGAGGAACTGGGAGAATTTGTGACCACCAATCCAACCATAAAAAAAATACTGAAGGGCATTTTAGAGAGAGGGAAAAGAATGTGAGCATTTCAGGAACAGAGGCAGAAAGGTCTCAGTGAATGAGGCAGACAGTGGAGTAGAAGAGAAAAATAGACAACCAATAGCAGAAAAACAGAATAGCAGAAATGAGGCAGAGAATATTGGCTGTAATCTCTAGTATAGAGGTCCTTGAAATATTAAGAGAGAGAAACACAGGCAGAGTAGATCAGGACATAGGGTCCATTAAGAGGCTCTATATAGGGAAGCAGTGGGACCCAAAACAAGCAGAGTACCCTATGGGAGTGAAAGTGGAGGACCTGTCTAAAAAAAGAAGGCAGAGGATATTGTTAATTGGGTAACAAGATTTAAAAGCTACATTATTCTCATCACTCTGCTTGGATGGATTACATGCTGTTCCAGTTTGTCTACTTACACTAGACTTGAGGACATGGTCAGCTATCCCAAAAATAAGAGGACATATTATGGTAATCATCCTTCATTTCCTATCACCTTAATCTAAAGCGCTGTATAACTTATGCTGTCTTATTATGAGTGATCTTATTTGAATCTGGTTTGTTAGAGTACTATCTTGTATTGACTGATTTTATTCAAAACTATTATGATTGATAGCATCAAGTCTAAGAGTATAGGCAACTACACTGAAGATGACAAGATTCACTAAGAGACCCACTCTGGTTTGATTATTACCTGCTTTTGAAGTCTTATAATATCTTCAATGCTTTGTTTTTATTAATGTTATATACTGCTGAGACATCATGGTAACCATTGTAGATCACCTTGTATTGTGGTTTTATTACTTTTTGCTTCATGATTTTTTAGGAATTCTTTTGTTCTGTCTTGCTTTGTTTTCTTTTTCCCTCTAATACAGAAAGGATAGAAAAACATGTACAGACTCCTGTATGTGTACAACTTATAAACAGTTTATAAGAACCAGCTATATAACGCATGTTGAAATGAACAACTACTTTGAAGAAAAAGAGACACTACAGTACCCAGTGCTGATTCTGTAAAATGTCATGATGTGAAATCCAGCAATACTATCATTCTTTGTTCAAAGTGATTTTAGCTTGCTTTGTCTTGTTTAAGTTCATCACACATAAATGCATGAACAGCTGTTTTGAAGACAATAAGAGACACTATGACAGCCATTCTTGGCTTCCCTAATGTCTGGTCTTGAAGACCTGAAATGCCTTCCTTGTCCTGTTGAGATCAGTTACATACCATGTTGTTTCATGTGAATTCCCTGTATGTGACAATATGGGCAACTATTTGGAAGAAAACAAGAGTCAATATGATAGAGAGTGAATATCTCCAATTGTCTAGTTTTGAAATTTATGTCTCTTACATCGCTTTCTTGTGATCCACTTTTTTCTGTTTTTTTTGTGTTTAATTTTATCCTTTTGATATAATTGCATGTATATTTGAGTGGGTAAGATGGATGACCATATTGCTGTTTTTGTCAGATCGTGGAGCAGAACTGTTAACAGTCTCACTGTATGAATGTCTACTTTGCGTGTTCTAACTTCGTAATTTGAACAACTATTTCCAAGATGTCAGTATGAAATTTGTCAAGTAATGATTTATTAGTGGCTTTTTTGTTGTTTTTCCTTTTTTCCTGGAATGCTGTATTGTTGCTACCCTTTATTCTGTTTCTTTGGTTTGATTTTTTTCCTCTTTAAATAAAATTTTTTAAAGAGTAGCTATGCTATAATGATAAAGTTTTAGAAAATCATGAATTAGATATTCAGTTACATTTTCAAAACTTTCCATGTATAACTCTATTCAAAATCTTAAAAACACTTACCTATTTGAGAAGGCCAAAGGGTCTTATCTTAGTTAACAAAAGTCTCCATAATTGAAACTATACTTTTTTTTTTCAGTCTTTAGCTATGCCCTATGGTCATTGTAAGAAGATGCAATAACAATTTGTCCAGTTTACTCCAGACACACCAAACTCTTTTAAATCTTTGTGATTTGTATTTTTTCTCCCCTTTGCAGTGGACCTCAGCAATCTTTAGTCCTTATATTTTCCTCACTCATCTTTATCAATTTTAATTGTATTTTGTGTTTTTCACATATACTAGTTATCAATTCAATACATTAAACATACAATAATCAGGCAAAATACTACTAGAGAATGTTAACATAGTCATGGCTTTGTACTGCATAATATATTTTCCAGAAAATTTATTCCTTTATTTTTCAATACTTTTAAAATATGACATTCTTATTCTTTAATTTTATGAAAAATAAAATTCCATAATCAAATAATGAGAAAAATAGTTATTACACTATATGACAATATCTTCAAAATAGAGTACAAACATAAACCAAAATGATTCACTCAAAAAATAAGAGATAATATCACAAATCTTTCTCTGCAACAAAGCAAGATAAACTCATGGTATGATATTAATTAACATATATATTGCATTTTTTAACTGACTTTGTTGCTTGAGGAAATATTTGAACTTTTCCCCAATCCTAAGTATTTCTCTACTATTGTATTTTTCCTGTCTCCCACATAAGAGAAACCATATTATATTTGAGCTTGTGTGTATGAATGGTTTCACTTAACTTTGTGTTATCACCTATCAACAATTGTTATCATTTACCAATGAATGCCTCATGTTATCTTTCTTTATGGCAGAATAGTACTTCATTTTCTAAAAATAACATGATTTTATGATGCATTTGTTGATCAATTATAAATGCTGATACAGAGATAAACAGTAGCTATTATAATTTGTGATAATATAAACGTGGGTATAGAGGTCCCTTTCCCATCCACATAATGGTCCAGAAAGTTTATATTTGTAATCCCATAGAGAACTTATTGGAATTCTAGCATGCTAATTCCAGTCTACAACTTCCAGTGCAACCCAAGGTAAAGGCACAAAGATTATATGTATATATATATATATATATATATATATATATATATATTATATATATATAACTATATATATAACTATATATATAACTATATATATAACTATATATATAACTATATATATATAACTATATACATATAACTATATATATAAAACTATATATATGACTATATATATGACTATATATATAACTATATATAAATATATATATAAATATATATATAAATATATATATAAATATATATATAAATATATATATAACTATATATATATATAACTATATATATATTTATATATATAGTTAAAGGGGGCCAAGGGGATCCTATGTCCAGCCAAGATGGTGGTTTACCAGAACAAAAACCAAGACCCAAGACCCAATCCAAGTTTTATTAATTCTCTATTAAAAGAGTGGCTTGAGGATGAGTGACAGTGATAGTAGCTGGAAATATTTGACTACCATGAACTGAACTAGGTAGGTGACCTGAGATTACCTCTGTGATATGCAGAGGAAAAGAAATGCTGAAGGAGTGCTCTGCATAATACAACAGAAGTAGCATCTAATATTTTGCAGCTGGTGCTTCAGCTCTGATGTGAAAGTCATACCTCTTTTTCTGGGCTCGGTCCCAGCTAATGGTGTGGACCAAGGCTCTCCATCTTACCGGGCAAGAATGTGCTTGGGGAGTCACTGGATGGTTAAGTACCATCTGTCACCTTGTTTCAAAGATTACACATCAGCTCCTCCTAGGCCAATTTACATTGCTTAAAACCAACTGAAGTGACAAAGAAATAGCCCAGCCAGCTCTGCACATATGAATACATGGAGATAAGGTCATGTATGTCCAAAACGGAGATAGTTGCTCTCTTTTCAAGGACCATCAAGAAGAGACCTCTGGTTCTGCCCCACACATCGTTACATAATATCCCTGTAGTCTTCTCATTTCAAATCTTTTAGGAAGATACCTAGAAAAGGAATAGCTGGATCAAATGGAATTTCTATTTTCAAGGAATCTCCTCACTGATTGCCACAGTGGTCATATTAGTTTACATTCCCTCCAACAGTAAAGAGGGTTTCGTCCCCACCCACAAACATGTTCTCAGCCATTTTTAGATGATCATTCTTTATGGAATAAGATGAAATCTCAGTGCACTTTTAATTTCCATTTCTCTAGTAGATTAATGGCCACTTGTACTTGTAAGAAGTGTTTATCCATTTAAATGCAAATGTTTTGATTAGGTCTTTTGTTTTGAGAGTTCTAATGTTTTGGAGTTCTGTGTACAGTGTGAGATATGGTTCAGTTTTTACTCTATTGCATTTGAATTTGTCACTACCTCAGGAATTTTTTTTAAAAAGTTAGTATCTGTTAATCTGTTTTAACACATCATCAAAACTAAAATAATCAAAAAAGCAAGAATTCATTTCTACCTCTCAATGCTATTCAGCTATGTGCAGTATAATATGATTTTGATTTCTTTGACTTAAATGTAAATATTGAAATTTTGAAGCATTACTCCTTGGATTTATAGTTCTTCTTCAAACTTGTGTTGCAAAATTCTAGGTCTCAATAATTTCCACATAAATTTGAATATTATGTGGTCAATTTGTGCAAAAAAGTTAAGATTTTGATGGAGATTTCACCAAATCTATAGACCAATTTGAAGAGTGAAAGAGTTTTGCCTTAAAATAAATTACAGGACAATATGGCAGTAGTTCAACATGGTGGAAAGCCATAACTGGGAATACTTACCCTGATGGCCACTTCTTGCTTCTTCCCCAAATGTAACTTCCTCCTTCCTTTCCCAGTGCATGCAAAGAAAATTCCAATCAGCTCCTCGTTTTTCATCAATGCCTTCCCCAAGCCCACATCTGGTCAAAAGTCACATATACTTCACAGCCCCATACCCAGGCAGAGAAGAATGCCAAATACTTGCTGGCTGTGGGCTCCTCTCCACACCCTCTAAATAAAAGGGCCACTTTTAGTTTTTCTTATATTCTGCTCCTTTATTGCACTAGAAAACTCTTACAAAGAGAATGCCATCCTCATAGTTCTGAGTGCTTCAATCTATGATGAAGGGCAATCTTTCCACTTATTTAGCACTTTTTAAAGCTGTTTCAATAATGTTTTGTGGCTTTCAACAAATGTTGAATTTTTACTTCTAGGCAGTGTACTTTTACTTACTTTGCCCCCCTAACTCCTGGACTGTAATTCCATCAAATCAATTCCATCAAATATTAGACATTTATAAACTTTTCTTACATGTAGTAACTTCTTACATGTAGTTACATGTAGTAACATAATCACTTGATGTTTCCATTGTTTAATAATGTTAATTACATTGATGTATTTATAAACTTTACATTTGTCAGAGAAGCTTAAATTGGTCATTTTGTATATTTTTTATGTGGAACTGATTTTAGGTTTATAATATTTTATTTATGTACACATTTTCAATGATATTGATTTGAAATTGCTTATTTCTGGCAAAAAGTTTATTATATTTTCGTATGATAATCATTCTTGTATTATAGAATGAGTTGGGAAATATTTCCTTCTCTTGTATATTATAAACTTTTGTGGTACATTAATTTTCTCATTCATTAATTAATTTAACTTTGCTGATAATGAGGATTGATCTCATGACCTTTGAACTATATGCCTAGGCCATTTTACATCTGTTAAGTTTCTCAAGTTGAATTTGAATTCATGGTCCTCTTGTCACAGCCTTTCACAGTGATAAAATTTCAGATGGAAGCTACCATGTTAGTTTTGATGCTACTTCCTTATATGTTCGGTAGATTTTACCAGTGAATTCATCTGGTTCCTTCTCTTCCATGCTCCCTTTTAGGATGTCAGTAACTCCTTATATCACACAGGTCACCAAAATTTCTCATCTCCTCCAGGAAACTCAAAGGAGTTACTTCCTATGCTACAAAAAGCAAGCAGAGAAGACAAGTAGTACAAATGCCAAGGGGTCTCCTTATAAATCAGAAATCCATTCTTTAAAGGATTAGGTACTAGTACTATGTCCAAGACAGGGGAAAGTTTTTGCTTAATGATTTGGTTCTAACAGAACAGAGAGTCCATAGTTGTCCCTATGGAAACTGACTTTGTTTGGAACATAGTATGAGAACAAGTAGGACAATATCAAATTAAAAATCCTTTGCATGGCAAAAAAAAAAAATCATGAAAAGATAATCAGTGAAAAATATATATTTGATGAGGAAATAAGAGATACTTTATAAAAACATTGAACATTAACTTCACACTCAAAAATGATAATTCTGATTGAGATTGCATTAAATCTGCATAAAAATTTTTGATAGTATGGCCATTTTCATTATGTTAGTTCGTCCTACCCATGAGCAAGGAATATCTTTCCATTTTCTAATATCCTCTTCAATCTCTTTTTTGAGAATATTGTAATTTCCAACATATACATCTTTTCCTTTACACTTCAAAAAACTAGAAAACATATTCCTAAAATTCACTTGCAACAAAACGAGACATAGAATAAAAAACAATCCTAGGCAACAAAGTTAAGGCAGGAGGCATCACAACACCTGACTTGAAATTGTGTTACAAAACTACTATGAAAAAATGACATGGTACTAGCAAAAAAATAAAATTGACCTCAGTGTCAGTGAACTAGATAGAACACGTAGAAACAACTCCAAACACACTCAGTGTCCTTATCAATGACAAAGTGGCAAAACATGGTCATTGAATAAAATATAGCCTCTTTATTAAGTGACAGTTCAAAAATTGGTGTTCCACATGCCAAATGCTAAATATAAATGCATATCTCTCAGCTTGCACTAAGCAAAAATTCAAATCCATCAAAGATCTAAACACTCTGCACCTCCCGCCATTTCTACGGACAACCTCACAGGACCAGGGAAATCCAGCCAGCAGTGCACACAGGGCCAGGCTAGACATGGGCCCTTCCTGAAACTCTCAGTCTCCACAGACCTCCTCTCAGGACCAGGGAACTCCAGCCAGTGGCATACATAGAGCCAGGCCTCACCCGAGCCCCTCCTGCCACTCCCTCCATCTCAACAGATGACAGTGCAGGACCCAGGAACTCCAACCAGTAGTGTGCACAGGACCTGACCAGAATTGGGGCCCTCCCATGTCTCACAGTATTGGCCACCTATCTTAGGTTCTAGGAATTCCAACCCATGACATGTGCCACTGCAGTCTCACCTCTACTATCAGGGATCCCTGCACCTCCTGGACCTAGTATTGCTGTTGATCTTTGGCTCCCAAACCTCCCTGCAGAACTGTGGACTACAGTGAATGAACCATTCAGTATGGTGGGAAGACACAGTAAGCAGAACTCAGCAGGCTTCTGTCAGTGAAGTGACTTTACCCCTAAAAGGGGAATAGAGTTTGCCACCTTCAGTGTGTAAACAGGATCAATGGAGAAGACCCTGCCAGCAGTGGGCCATAGAGGAGCTTGGCAAGTAGGTAGCTGAACCCTTCTTCCACACAGAGAATATCAGATTGAGGTTGAGGAGGGTGCCAACAAGGCCTCCCCCAACCTGGAGAAAATTAAGGGGGCTTATGGAATATCCAGAGACACAGTAGAGTCCCAGTTGAGATGAACACAATAAACAGGGAGATCTGGTGACTCTGAACAACCTGAAGACATAATAGCAGCAGGACCTAGGAATTGATTTCAATCAGTACTCCTAGGCTTGTAAGCTTAGGAGGAACATAGTACTCACCCAACAGGGCCTGCAGGAGGAATTTAGGTGAAAGGCCCACCTCTTAATTGTGGGACCCAGCAATTGGACAAACATCAACCTTATGGTAAGACCCCAAGACACACACTACTAACAGTTGACACTAGTGGCATTGATGGACCAAATACTAACAGAAAAGGATAAAATGGCAAAATGAGAAAACAAAATGCATTCTCAAAAATCTAGTCCACCAGGAGCAAGTACAGGAGACACTGAAACAGAGAACTTCAAAAGTAACACTGGAAATCTCTGAAAAGATAGCAGGTGAAATTAAAGAGGCTGCAGAGGAAATCAAATTAGAAGTAATCCCTCATGTAAAGACACAAATAACAACCTTAGTAAAGGAGTTGATCAGCACAGCTAGCAAAGAAATAGATAAAAAAAAAAGTACAGGAGCATGGGAAACTGATTGAAACCTTGAATGAACAATATAGAAAACAAGCAGAATTTATGAAACAAAGTCAAAGAGATATCCAAGAAAATAAATTCTATTGAAAGCTGGCAAAACTGTTTAAATGAAGCTGAGGATAGAATTATGGAACTTGAGGACAGGATCCCAATTAGCAATCATGAAAGGAAAGAAATTTTAAAAATCAGAAAGCAGCATGAAATGACAATCCAGAAGCATCATGATGATGCCAAGAGAAACAATATAAGACTACTAGGCATCAGTGAAGAGGCAGGAGTCAATGCAAATCACATAACTAAAATATTCACAGAAGTAATAGCAGAAAATTTCCCAAACATGGGGAAAAATATGACATCCAGAGAAGTGAGGAATATAGAACACCAAATAATCACAACCAACATAAATCTACACCAAGACATATAATAATTAAAATCCCAGACATGCAGAATAAAAACAGAACACTAAAAGCTGTTAGAGAAAAGACACAACTCACCTATCAAAGAAAACCCAATAGAATTACAGCAGACTTTTCAGAACAAACCCTCAAGTCAAGACAAGCTTGGAGTGAGATATTTCAAGTCCTAAAAGAAAACAACTGTCAACCCACACTGATATACCCAGCAAAACTTTCATTCAAATTTAATGAAGAAACAAGACACTTCCATGACAAAGAACAACGGAAGAAATTCATGTCACCAAACCAAACCTAGAAAGAGTGTTACAAAACATACTCGATAAAGATAAAAATGACCACAATCCCCAGAACAGCAAAAGAAAGAAACCACAGGTAGAAAAAGCAATTAAACTAGGGGGAGAATCAGAAAGCAAACAACTGTAATATAACATGGAAAAGTTGAGCCAGTACATGTCAGTTATATCCATCAATGTAAATGGCCTCAATTCACCAATCAAAAAAAATAGGTTGGCAGAATGGATCAAGAAACAGGATCCCACAATATGCTGTACAAGAAACACATATGACTCAAAAGGAAACTCATATATTAAAAGTCAAAGGATGGAAAACAGTATTCCATGCAACAGGAAACCTGAAAAAAGCAGGGGTAAGTATTCTATTTACAAACAACGTGAACTTCAACCATAAAATGATTAAAAGACATAAAGAAGGTCACTGCATAATCATTAGTGGAAAAATTCAAGAGGAAGAACAATTATAAATATATATGGACCAAAAACAGGATCACCCAACTATATAAGACAAATACTAATGGACATGAAAAATCAAATACACAAGAACACAATTATAACAGGGGACCTTTTTACCCCATTGTCACAAAGAGGTAGTTCAACTAGACAAAAAGTCAGCAAAGAAATAATAGAAATGAATCATACCTGTGAGCAATTGGACTTAGATATTTACAGACTGTTCCACTCAACCACATCAGAATACACATTCTTCTCAGCTGCACATGAGACATTCTTCAAAAAAGATCATATATTATCCCATAAAATATTCTTAAGTAAATGCAAAGGTATTGAAATTAATGGCAAAAGAAATTGCAAAACCTGCATAAATACATGGAAATTAAATAGCAACCTTCTGAACAACAAGTGGGCTACAGATCAAATTAAAGAAGAAATAAAGCAATACCTACAATTCAGTGAAAATGTGGAAACAACATACTGTAATCTGTGGGATGCAATGAAAGCAGTTTTAACAGCAAAATATATAGCAAAAAATGTTCATATCAAGAAAGCAGAATGAGCACAAATAAACAACATAATGTTTCATCTCAAGCTTTTAGAAAAAGAAGAGCAAGTTAAACCCAAAGCTCATAGAAGAGAAAATTGTAAAGATTAGAGCAGAATTCAATGAAATTGAAACTAAAACAACAACACAAAGAATTAATGAATCAAAAACCTGATTTTGGGCCAGGGATTTAGCTTACTGCATAATTGCCTGCATGGCAAGCGCAGGTTCATGAGTTCCATAATTGGTAAACAAAAAAGAAAAAAACAAACCAAAAAGCCCTGGTTTTTGAAAGGATAAATAAAAGTGATAATCCCCTAACCAACATTATCAAGAAAAAGAAAGAAGGGCCTTGGGATTTAGCTCAGTGTCATAAGCACCTGCCTTGCAAGCACACAGTCGTGAGTTTGATCCCCTGTACCAAATTAAAAAAAAAGAGAAAGAAAGAGAAAGAAAGCAAGAAAGCAAGCAAGCAAGCAAGCAAGAAAGAAAGAAAGAAAAAAAGAAAGTCCCAAATTCATGCAATAAGGACTGAAAAGGGAGAAATTACTACAAATCTCATGGAAATTCAAAAGATCACGAATACCTACTTTGAAAATCTCTACTCACATAGAGTGGAAAACACAGAAGAAAGGGATAGATTTCTAGAATCATATGAATTACCAAAGCTCAACCAAGAAGATATAGCAATTTTCAATAACCCAATATCAGCTTTTGAAATTTAAAATGTAATTAAAAACATACCAGGAAAGAAAAGCCCAGGTCCTGATGGATTCACAGCTGAATTCTGCAAGAAATTTAGAGAAGATTTGATGTCAATATTTCCTTAAACTCTTCAATGAAATTGAAAAGGCAGCAATCCTCCCTAAAACATTCCTGGAGGGAAGTATTACTCTGATACCAAAACCAGGAAAAGACCCAACAAAAAAGGAGAACTATAGGCCAATTTCACTAATGAACATTGATGCAAAGATTCTCAATAAAATACTGGCAAATGGAATGCAGCAAATCATCAAGAAGATTATACATCACTATCAAGTGGGATTCACTCCAGAAATGCAGGGATGGCTTAACATATGCAAATCAATAAATGTAACGCACCACATCAATAAAACCAAAAACAAACCTACATGATAATCTCAATAGATGTAGAAAAAGCTTTTGATAAAGTCCAACACATGTTCATAATAAAAAAAAAACCTTCAGAAACTCAGAATACATAGTGTCTACCTCAATCTCATAAAGGCCATGTATGACAAAACAACAGCCTACATTATACTAAATGGACAAAAACTGAAAGCTTTCTCACTAAAATCAGGAACAAGATAAGGATGTCCACTATCACCACTCCTATTAAATATAGTTCTGGAAATACTAGCCAGAGCAATCAGACAAGAGAGAGAAATAAAAGACATACAGATAGGAAACAAAGTATATAAGCTATCACTATTTGCAGATGACATGATATTCTATGTAGAAGACCCAAAATCTCCATTAAAAGACTACTAGAGGTAATAAACAAATTCATCAATGTAGCTGGATACACAATCAGCACTCAAAAATCAATAGCATTCCTGTACACAAACAAAAACATCACTGAGAGAGAAATTATGGAAATATTGCCTTTCACAATAGCATCTAAAAAAGGAAATACTTAGGAATCAACCCAATTAAGAATGTAAAAGACCTATATGTTGAAAATTATGCTATGGTAAAAAAGGAGATTGAAGAGGATATTAGAAAATGGAAGGATATTCCTTGTTCTTTGCTAGGAAAATCCAACATTGTGAAAATGGGCATACTCCTAAAACTGTTATACAGGCTTAATGCAAACCCAATGAAAATACCTTTAACATATCCCACAGATCTAGAGAAAACACTCCTAAAAATCATTTGGAAACAGAAGAAAGCAAGAATAGCAAAGGAAATTCTGGGCAACAAAGGTAATAAAGGAGGCATCTCAATTCCTGACTTGAAACTATACTACAGAGCCACTGTGATAAAATCAACATGGTACTGGCAAAGCAATAAACCTGAGGATCAATGGAACAAATTAGAAGACGCAAACACAATTAGAAAGACACAGCCACATGATATTTGACAAAGGTGCTAGACAACTTCACTGGAAGAAGGATAGCCTCTTTAATAAATGGTGTGGGGAAAATTGGATTTTCCAACATGCTGAAGACAGAAACTAGACCTATGCATATCACCATGAACAAAACTAAAGTTTAAATGGATCAAAGATCTAAATATTAAAACAGAAATACTAAATCTAATGGAGGACAAGGTAGGAAAAATTCTTGGAGACATAGGGGTAGGCAGAGAATTCATGAACAAAATGCAAACTGCATGGGAAACATTTCAAAGAATAAACAACTGAGATTTCATATTATTGAAAAGTTTTTGCACTTCAAAAGACATCACCAACAGAGTGAAAAGAAAACCCATAGAATGCGAAAGAATTATATCAAGCAACCCCTCACACAAAGGACTTATATCAAGAACATATAAAGAATTGAAAAACATCAAGCCCCTCAAATTCAAAGACCCCCTCCAAAAATGGGCAGCTGAGATGTATACACAGTTCTCAGATGAAGATATACAAATGCTAAATAAATACATGAAGAAATGTTCACCACCACTGATCATTCAAGAAATGCAAATTAAAACAGCACAGAAATTTCATCTCACTCCAGAAAGAATATCTGCCTTCAAGAAATCAACTGATAACAAATGTTGGCAAGGCTGCGGCGAAAAACGAACACTGCTCCACTGTTGGTGGGAGTTTAGACTGATGCAACCACTATGGAAATCAATATGAAAGATTCTCAGAAGAGTAGGATTGGAAACTCCATTTAACCCAGCAATTCCCCTCCTGGGTATTTTCCCAGAAAACCCGAAAAGGTCATGTCACAGTCATATATGTGCACAATTTGTACACAGAACACACAATTTGTAATAGCTAAATGTTGGAAACAGCCAAAATACCTATCACCTGCAGAGTGTATGAAAAAGATGTGGTATTTTTATACAATGGAATATTACTCAACTCTAAAAAGGGATGATCTTGGGGCCTTCATAGGTATATAGAGGCAATTGAAATAAATAAGAATCACATTTATAAGTATCACATTGTGTCCCTAGTGTAAAGAATAATAAGAACTGTAGGAGTAATTAAACCTGAAATGTGTAATTGCTATTATAAAAAAGAGAGGAAAGGAAAGTGCTCTAAAGAATATAACTGTATGTGTGTTTAAGTGTGTAAGATAGATGATCATATTACTAAGATTTTTTTTGGATCGTTGAGCAAAACTGTTTGCAGTCTGACTGAATGTCCACGTTGTATGCTTTAATTTTGTAACTTGAACAACCATTTATAAGATGACAGTATGTAACTTATCAGCTACTGATTACTTAGTGTTTTTTTAAAATTCTGTATTATTTCTACCCTTTTTCTGTTTTGCTTTGTTTCTCTTTAAATAAAATCTAAAAGATAAAAACAGAATAGTAAAACCCTGAACACATACCATTCACAGAAGCATGTATAGTACAAGAAAATGGCCAAGAAATAATGCAGAAATTAGACTCCTTAGGTACTTCTCAATAAAACAGAAGGACTGACAGAAACTCAATATTTCAGGAAGCAATGTTGAGATGGAAAAGCAAATTCAAGAAGGTGATTAAGGGACAATATTTCAGGAAACAAAATAGGCAGTTTGGACAGAGGTGGTATGGGGCTCTAAAAGAATCAAAAAAAAAAAAAACAGGTTCAGTTGATCCCACAGGGAGACATGGAGCTGCAGTGGTCTTTCATAGTTGTCCCAAGTGGAGGCAGAGGACCTAAGGTTTCATCACCATCACACAAGAACATTCCTAAGGAGGAGACAGATCATAGCACCTAGTGAAGAAGTATTTCATTACAAAAGAGTGGTGCAAAACAGCACCACCAGCAGCATTCTTGTGGTTCTGAATCACATGTAATATTTATTGAGCAAGCATTATATAACAAATTATATAAGTTTACTCTAATTGTATGCTAGTGTGCCTATTTTTATGCAGAAACTTGTGAAAGATGTAACAGTACAAAGACAGATATTAGTACTGAACTTGGTTCTCAAGCCCACAACTATGACTCAACATCTCCCTCTACTACTTCACCTCCTCTATTGATCTAAATGGCTAAATATGACTTGCACACCTCCCCCACCCACTCAAGAAAACCCTGGCCACCTCATCTTTTCTACCTTGCTGGCTTCACTTGTACATTTATTATCAAAATGTCAAGTGGAGTACCAAGAAAAACACAGAGCAGGTAACAATATGTATTGGTTTCAAATAGATTCTTATCTGAAAATATTGTGTTGTATCTTTCCTTGTGTTAATAACTGATTACTACTATAGAGACAAGTGATTTTATCCTTGCTTAAAATTTTCATGTGGATTCAGAAATGAATGAGCAGAAGCCAAAGAGTAAAGTTTAAAGAGACACTCTAATGTGCCCTCTGATGGAATCACTTTTCCTTCTGATAACTACAAGTATATGAGTTCTGGGGTTAAGAAGGAGAACCATAAATTTCTCAAAATTGACCACAGCATGTAGTATGTTCACATCTCCTTTTCATGATGTTCACATCTGTGTGTTCTTCTCTTTTGGAAACATCACAACATTCCATTGTTGTTAACTTAGATCGTACAACTGTGCTGTCTAGATGAACTTCACCCTTCCTTGTAGCATCTTCAAATTGGGGCTTCAGCTTTACTTCAGTAGGGTATTCTACCATGTTATATTGGGGAGATTCTTGGTAAGTGGTAGAATTTTGGATTCTTTGTTCTTATATCCTCTGACATTATTCTTTTTTTTTCTCTGCCATTATTCTAAGTCAGTGAGATGTACGATCCCAAATCAATGAACCAACCACTTGAAAAGACTGCCCAGTAGAGAATGTGGATAGTTGAAGTCTTGCAAGTAATAAAGGCCAACCTGAAACTCAAGCCATTGCTGACTCAAATGAAAATGAACTAAAAAAAAAATAAAAATGAATAAAAATAAAAATAAAAAAATAAAAAAGAAAATAAACTGTTACCTTTTTTTTGAGTGAACAAAAGGTCCCTAACGCATTCACCTGAAGACTTGTAACCATTGGTGACCAAAGGAAACTCAGGATCTAAGATGGTCACTCAGAATTGTCCTACTCAGAAGCAAAGGAACTATTATTTTGTATTCCCAGTTTGTCCAGACATTAGTTGTTATGGCTTCTTTCTATATGTCTTCCTAAAGCCTTAGGCAATCATAAGGAGGGACATTTTCACAGGTGGCTGGATCAAGAATATGTAAGACTGGCACTAATTCATGGTGCGATGCTAGAATCAAGGGTATGAGGATTAACAACGTGAATTTTCCCATTCAAAGAAGCTTGGATGAGAAATAAGGATTAGAAAGAGCTGTGGTCATTTTTTGTTTCCTTTCTACCTTCTGACCTCCATAAACTGTTTCTCCTCTACAGTGCCAGTTGACTGTGACACTCTGCCTTGGAGCCAGCCAATTATAGACAGAAATCTCTACATACTATGAGCTAAATAAACATTTTCTCCCTTAACTTGTAGGAGGAATTTTGTTTCAGCAATCAGAAAAGAAACCAATACATTAGTTATGGGTTTTCTCTGCAGAAGAAAAGTGACCTTTTATGATGAAATTTTCTATAGCAGAGCATAATTCCCAGAGAGGACCACAAGTGAAATAGGCAACTTGTAACCACTCTAAACACTTGTCGAGAAGTGCTTCCCTGTTAAAGGAGTATTCTTTACAGGACATCAGTGCTTCCAAACTACAATAACTCAAAGGACAAATACAACAACAACTAAAGTACAATGGAAACAGTAGTGAAACTAGCCATTCTTTTCTCCTTATATGCTAATCCATACTCACATGATAGGGTGTACTTCTTTTTCTAATTTTACTTACCCTAAACTATTCAGAGCCCTGTTTCTTCGTCTTCTTCTTCTTCTTCTTCTTCTTCTTCTTCTTCTTCTTCTCTCTCTCTCTCTCTCTCTCTCTCTCTCTCTCTCTCTCTCTCTCTCTCTTTCCCACCAAGGATCAAACTCATGACCTTGCACTTGCCAGGCAGGCACTTACACCACTGAGCTATTTCCCTGGCTTTTTTCCTATCTTTAATATATCTTTATTATCATTTGCTCTTGTCTTGACCAATTGTTGGCTAAGGAAAGAAAGAATCTAGAAACCACTTCCAGAGACTCCATCACCCAAAAAACCAGTTACATATTTTGACTTACACAACTGGGAAAGCAGGTAAGGCCCTTTTGGTGTGTATTGTTTTTGTCTCTCTTAAATGCCATGAAGGCATTTCTTCACCTCATTGTTTCTCTCTTTTTTCTTTCTTCTTTTAATTCTTTCTTTCTTTCTTTCTTTCTTTCTTTCTTTCTTTCTATGTCTCTGCCCCCTAGGCTAGGGAACACAAGAGACTCTTCTCATGCTTCTGGAATTGTTTCCTGCCTTTCTCACCAGGAAGGAAGGAAGGGTACACATGGCCTCTATGTTTTCTTCAAATAATAGGAGGCCTGAAGCCCACTTGAAATGTATCTTCCCTTTTCTTCTGATTCTTATTTTGGCTCACTCATTGTGGATACAGTCAGTAAATAACAGTCAGACAACCTGTTATTAAATCAGTTGCAAATCAAATCATTCAGGCATCATGCGTATGGCCTAGAATTTTGTATGCACTTATTATTTCAGGTTACAATATTTATGTTACTTTCTTCAAATTTCTCCTTCTTTTGGAGAAAAATAGCTGTTGGTAAATTGATTTCCTCTCTGAGTAGCTATTTACCCATGTTACTCATCTTGAAATCAAAGTTCCCTCCACACTATTCCCATAGATGGCCTCTTACTTCTCAGAGTGTTATGTGGTTAAGGTCAATATCTTCTTTCATCTCAAAGATGGTCTGGCCGACATCTTCTCTAGTCATGTGACTTGCCACATTTTTGGATTAACAATGACCTGCTCTCATAGTGTAGGTTGTACTTTTTCCCACTTTTACTTGGATCTGACTCACACTGCAGAGTCTGTTTCTTTTCCTACCTTTACTAAACATTTTTGCCCTTAAATAAAAAAGTAAGAAAGCTATATACATATCAATAGAAATTGTTACCTTGCACAACTGGAAAGAAAGCACATTATCAACAAAGGATCCAATAAAGGCATTGAGATCTGTGTGGAAACAAAAAAAATTAACTTTTATATAAGTACATAGAAAGAGTAGTTATATTATAGAGTGACTAGAGTTACAGAAAGTAAATATAGAAAGAAACATATAATTATAGAGACTGAAAAAATATTCCCAATATTAAGGCTTCAAATTTATCCACCTTTTACAAGAAGTATTAAACTGCAACATGCAATAAACTTAGTGAAATGAATAGAGGATCCATGTAAATAAACAGGCATAAAACATAGTATAATCAAACCTTTGCAAATGAAAGATGAAAATATTTTGTGAGTTAGAAAAGTAACACATTTTCTAGGATGGAATGATTTCAGTGACAATGATTTCTTATAGAAATTCATAAAGAACAAGAAAAAATATTATTTTTTTTAATTTTAACAAAATGGCACTGTTGACTTATAATTTCACATGCAGATAAAATATCTTTCTGACCCTACTCTGAAATAAAGACATACTCACAGAAAGAAATAAAAAAAAAGTATGGTTAGTAAGTATGTCCTATAGAGGCACTAAATGAAATTATTCAGTTAAAGAAATGATGGGGGAAGTCCAAAGATGGAGGACTCATAAGTAGCAGGAGAGGGACCCTCTCTGAGACAGGCAGCTCAAATGCCACAATAAAACAATCTGGAGAGACCCAAACAGAGAGAGATGGACTCTCACAACCCATGAAGAAACTAAAGTGCAAAAAGCTGCTCAAATATGAGGTCCTGGGGCTACCATAAGAGAAGCTAAAACACCGAGCACAGTGCCCTCCTCAAGCCACCTGATCCCTGCCGGAGGCCTGACCAAGCAATCCATACTGAAGCCACTGGCTTTAGCTGCTGGAGCATGAAGCTGAATAGCCCTGCGTGGGGCTCGCCCAGACCGGCCCTGCACATGACCCACCCAGAGGCACCGTGAATTCGCACCGCAGCCATGCTGAAATTGGATGTCGGGGAGCCTAGCAGTTTTCGGGGACTGGCAACAACACACGGTGAGTGATGGGAATAAGACCCTCCCACAGGAAGGGGAAACTGACTGGGTGACATGTTGGATTTGGGCAGGAGAGCCCTAACTCCATAAGGAAGTGGCTTCAGTTGGTTGCTCCCCTTGCCGAGCGGATTGGTAGAATCTGCTAGGACTAGGCGGCACCCCTGGTCAGGACCCAGTGACTCACTACAAATTAATTCCCTGAGATCAGCACACACTGATGCAGTGAAGGCCTGCAAAGGTTGACTGGCCCAGAGAGGAGGAACCAGCGCACACTGCACATGCATGAACTTTAATCTCTGATAGGCTATTGAAGAGGGGAAAAGCTCCTAGCCTGCACCCTCTAGAGGAGCCTTAACAAACAAGAAAGGGGTCTGGGAATTACACTGTAAACTTGTATGGAAGGAACCAAAAACATGACAAAAGGGAGAAATGAGAAAAAAAACCCAGCCCCCAGCCCTGAGAACATTGATCCAGGAGAGATAAATACAAAAGAGATTGAGGGGAGCAAAAATGTAACATCAAACACAGCAGTAGCAGACATAAAGAGATATCTTCAGGACCTCATAAGCAGGACCAAAACTGAAATATTAACTCAAATTAAACAAGAGATAAGTAGACTAATAAAAGAAAGGCTGGGAATCTCTCAAGAAGACACAGACAGAAGAATGGAGGAATACAAAAGAAGAGAAACATTCAATGAAGAATATAAAGCAAACTTAGATACATGAAGCAGATTTAAAGAGATTATTAGGAAACTAAAAACTCCATAGAAAGCTGGCAAAACTGCTTGAAAGAAACCAAAGACAGACTATCAAAAATTGAACACAGGCTTGCAATGTGTGATCATGAAAGGGAAGATCTCTTAAAAATAACAAGGGAGCAGGCAGTAAAGATACAAAGACTGGAAGACGACATGAGGATCTATAACTTAAGAATAAAGCATGTGAATGAAGAAGCAGGAATCAAAACAGAGGAATTACAAAGGCTATTCACAGAAATTATTAAGGAAAATTTCCCAAGCATAGAAAAAAGAAATGATATGCAGATGTATGAAGCATACAGAACTCCAGCCACCTACAACCAAAACAGAGCTA